>WNWK01000350.1:322500-540733 GCA_009830355.1 Cherax destructor
TGTGTGTGTGTGTGTGTGTGGTATGTGTGTGTGTGTGTGTGTGTGTGTGTGGTATGTGTGGTATGTGTGTGTGTGTGTGTGTGTGTGTGTGTGTGTGTGTGTGTGGTATGTGTGTGTGTGTGTGTGTGTGTGGTGATGTGTGTGTGTGTGTGGTATGTGTGTGTGTGTGTGTGTGTGGTATGTGTGTGTGTGTGTGTGGTATGTGTGGTATGTGTGTGTGTGTGTGTGGTATGTGTGTGTGTGTGTGTGTGGTATGTGTGTGTGTGTGTGTGTGGTATGTGTGGTATGTGTGTGTGTGTGTGGTATTTTGTGTGTGTGTGTGTATGTGTGTGTGTGTATGTATGTGTGTGTGTGTGTGTGTGTGTGTGTGTGTGTGTGTATGTGTGTGTGTGTATGTATGTGTGTGTGTGTGTGTGTGTGTGTGGTATGTGTGTGTGTATGTGTGTGGTATGTGTGTGTGTGTGTGTGTGTGTGGTATGTGTGTGTGTGTGTGTGTGGTATGTGTGTGTGTGTGTGTGTGTGTGTGTGTGTGTGTGTGTGTGGTATAATATAATTAAAACACCGTCAGTGGTGGCATTTAGCCTGTGTGATTTGTGGGAGTGCAGCAGCGCGATGCTTGTGTTTTTCTGCAAGGTGTGGAACTGTACTTTGTATGAGAAGTAATTATCTCTCTCTCTCTCTCCTCTCTCTATCTCTCAGCATAAAGTGAAAGTAGGATTGAAATATATGCTTAGTACTTGTGTATATTTCGCTACATTAATGTGTTATATATATGTGGTCAAGTCATGTACACACATGCTCAATGTATAGCTGAGCAGATCAACATATACGTTGCTGTATCATATATTTTCCAGTGCATATTTCAGTATATTTCATTATACTGAGGCGAGATAGTATTTTCATAGGCAGAGTGGTATTGTTGAGCTTGTGCCGGTTTCTATACAACGTCTGTGATAATGGAGTATATTATCATATATGTATTAAACCATATATATTGCTGTGCTCCGAGAGGTATACAAGGATAGCCAGGTGTTACAGATGTGTTCATGAATGATGGTAGGGAGGCGTTGAAGACGCGTCTTGTTCACCAGCAAGTGTAGAGTAACGCGAGGCTTGTTAACTAACACCTTGTTTCCATCCAGGAGAACTTTGTCAAGTCAGGACTTGATAAACTTGTTCTGGATCGAAACGTGTTAGTAAGAGCTCTTTCTGGTGTAAGTGTAATATGGTGCTGTAATGTGCAATGACTTCGAAGAATGTTGTGTATACTAAAGCTGCATCAGCACCTGAATGTCACCCAACCCTATACAAACATTGGATCATGTTCAGATAGTCTGATCTAATGTTTGCCTTTCAGAATGTAATTATAATGAGATGTAGAAAAATATAATTAGAGGAAATGCTAGAGGAATGATATTTATTAAGAAATAATAGGAAAGTACATCCTAGTTTATCCTGAATCAAAGTAGAAGTTTCTAGGATCTACTTGACTGAAAAACAACAATGCTGCCAGAGTGTCAAACATTTAACAGGCTTCCATTTCACACTCGTGTGGTAGGACGGTGGTACCTCTCTAGGTTGTTGGGGAAGGAGTAGTATAGTGGAAGATTAGAAGGTATGGTTAGTAGCTTGACATGGTGTACTCCAAGGCCTGGAGTCACTCGCATACACATCCAGTATAGAGGTGAAGCTAACACGAGGTAATGGAAGCTTGGTGCCACTACTGGACCCCAGCCATGAAGATTTCTGGCACTGCTATAACTAGAAAGTCCAGTGTTTGTGTACACTATTGTTGGCCAGTGTCTTGTATGTGTCTGTTACTGTATCTTTGTTCAGGTGTATTATTCTCTCTCTCTCTCTCTCTCTCTCTCTCTCTCTCTCTCTCTCTCTCTCTCTCTTCTCTCTCTCTTTTTTCTCTTCTCTCTCTCTTCTCTCTTCTCTTCTCTCTCTTCTTCTCTCTTCTCTCTTCTCTCTCTCTTTCTCTTCTTTCTCTCTCTCTTTCTCTCTCTCTCTTCTCTCTCTCTTTTCTCTCTTTCTCTCTTTCTCTCTCTCTCTTTCTCTTTCTCTCTCTTCTCTCTTCTCTCTTCTCTCTCTCTCTTCTCTCTCTCTCTCTCTCTCTCTCTCTCTCTCTCTCTCATTTGTCCTCTGCCTTCTGTGTTATCTTCGTCGTCTTATCTCATTTTCCCCTTGCTCGTCTTCTCTCACAAAAATAAAATAGAAATGAAACTTGAGGTGAGATCACTATGTTTGGTTGTGTGTGTTAACTTCTCTCCTGCAACATTGACTTTCAGTCATACTCTTGGCAGAGAAGCATGGTCTTGTGTTGCAGCTGTGTTGCAGCCACACCTGCAGTACACGTCAGAACAACTCTTAAGGAAGCAGCTCATTCTTGTTCATAATGTCTAGTCAGACTTGCTCTCCAAACAACATATTTTAAGAAGAAAAACACTAGAATTTTGTCTTAACATTTTGCAAGAAATGAAAAGTCTTTGATATTTACCAATAATCTCATGCGTGCACATTCCTACGTTACCTCTTGATGCTCACTTCCCCGCTGCCAGACACGGCTCTTCATAACAAAAAGCCACAATACCGTGACTGGAACAATACACAGATAACCCGCACATAGGAAGGAGGAGGTTACCACGACGTTTCGGTCCCACTTGGACCATTTACAAGGTCACGCTGTGACTTTGTAAATAATAATATTTTTTCTACAAGTCCATGGCACACGCACGCATATACAACAGGCCTAGTGTCTAATCGACATGTGCCTACGACAAAATGGTAAAACACACACACACACACACAATACATAGTTTTAAGACGAGGTTTGATAAAGCTCATGGAGCAGGGAGAGAGGACCTAGTAGCAATCGAGTGAAGAGGAGGGGCCAGGAGCTATGAATCGACCCCTGCAACCACAAATAGGTGAGTACACACACACGTACGTCCGTCACGGGATTCATTCAGTGTTGGTTGATAATTATGGTTGGAAAATAACATAGTGTTTTTAAGATGTTCCCTTGTTATATATAATTCACGTGGCGTGGGACTGTAGTCTCTCTTGTGTGAGTGTTGCAAAAGTAGAGAGGAAAGTGTTGACCAGGCCGTGTGTCGCTGTTGTCACAGTGATGTGTGTTTCTATTTGTAGTTACAAGAGCACAACTATGCTGGTATGAGATATTTAACTGGTCTGTCACTCTGCTTTTGACGAAAAATGTGTCCATTCGGGCGCTCGCTCGTAGACAAGATGTTCCAGAGAGGGACACACAAACAAGGGGTCACAATTGGAAGTTGAAGACTCCTATGAGTCGAAGGGATGTTAGGAAGTATTTCTTCAGTCATAGAGTTGTCAGGAAGTGGAATAGTCTAGAAAGCGACGTAGTGGAGGCAGGAACCATACATAGTTTTAAGACGAGGTTTGATAAAGCTCATGGAGCAGGGAGAGAGAGGACCTAGTAACAATCCGTGAAGAGGCGGGGCCAGGAGCTATGAATCGACCCCTGCAACCACAAATAGGTAAGTACACAAACACATACCAAACATAGTTTTAAGACGAGGTATGATAAAGCTCATGGAGCAGGGAGAGCAGAGACCCAGTAGTGGACAGCTAAGAGGCGGGGCCAGGAGCTGAGTCTCGACCCCTGCAACCACAACAAGGTGAGTACACACACACATACCAAACATAGTTTTAAGACGAGGTATGATAAAGCTCATGGAGCAGGGAGAGCAGAGACCCAGTAGTGGACAGCTAAGAGGCGGGGCCAGGAGCTGAATCTCGACCCCTGCAACCACAACAAGGTGAGTACACACACACATCCAAAAAATAGTTTTGAGCGAGGATGCTGCTCATGGACACGGAGAGCAGAGACCCAGTGTGACGGGCTGAGGGGGCAGGAGCTGAATCTCACCCTCTGCAACCACAACAAGGTGAGTACACCACACATACCAAACATAGTTTTAAGACGAGGTATGATAAAGCTCATGGAGCAGGGAGAGCAGAGACCCAGTAGTGGACAGCGAAGAGACGGGGCCAGGAGCTGAGTCTCGACCCCTGCAACCACAACAAGGTGAGTACACACACACACTCTGGGCTTGAGGGAACAATGGATGATTGTGTGGATGCTCGCGGCTGCTGCTTTTACCTGGCACTCACCCGGAAATGTCAAGCCACAAGTCCCAGCTGATGATAGTTGTTCGTGAGTGTGGTGTCTTGACGAGTGTGGTGTCTTGACGAGTGTGGTGTCTTGACGAGTGTGGTGTCTTGACGAGTGTGGTGTCTTGACGAGTGTACTCACCTCCTTCACTAGTTGTACCACCTCACTTAGTGAAGCTACATGCCTACCTCTATTTCTCTAGTTTTGTGGATCCCACTTCACCTAGTGACGCTATATAACTACATGTACTCGTCTTGTAGTTCTGGGGGTCGAGACTGTGCTTCTGGTCCTACCTCATAATTACTCTTGATCCCCTCACACTAAATTGTCATTATCATGGCAGTCATGGATACTCTTAAAACTGTGTATGGACTCTTGCTTCCACCACTCGTGCAGATCGTTCAACTTCCTAACAACCCTCACACTCAAGTCTTTTCTGCACGTTTACGTGACTCATTTGCGTCTCTTACCTTTCAGCTGTGACTCCTTGTCTCAGGTCCAAGATTTTCAAAGTCTCTGCCTCCCCTATCGAATTTTTCATAAATCTTCATTTTAATAAACCGTTTAGAGAACAAATTTGATTAAAAATTATGATAATTTATGTGCTTCTACACATAAATTCTGTATATATATATATATATATATAAGATTTGAGACGTGTCAAATCTTTGATCCGGCGACATATCTTGATAAAGGTGTGCAAAGAGCGAAATATTGTCTCAATAAAAAGTTGTTTTGCATGGTGTGTGTTGTCTTCAGTACACTCCTCCATGCTCATACTGCTACTACCTTTAACTCTGCATCTTTCCTTTATATTAAACCACGGAACGGGCGGGGATTGAACCCATTGCAAGTGATTTCATGCGTTTGAACCCATTGCAAGTGATTTCATGCGTCATTATCCCTTTATATTCCTTCTCGTATGCCTTCATCTGTGTGTGTGTGTGTGTGTGTGTGTGTGTGTGTGTGTGTGTGTGTGTATGTGTGTAACACTTGTTTCCACGTGTGTGGCAGTTATATTATTTCCAGCAGATGGTTGGTGTATAATGTTGGGTGTAGGGCCACACAGTGTTTAGCTTCAGCATCTCGTTGTCTTCTCATCTAGATGTTTACTAGTTGTTGTCGTCATGTCTTCACTTCTTGCCTTCACCTAACTTCACTTCTTGCCTTCACCTAACTTCCCACAGTTTTCTGTGACCTATTTCTTGTGCTAATTTGCTCGAGGCTTCTCCCTCGTTCATCACTCTTATTTGGTTCTTTCAACTCATCAGTTTTCTTGTATGGCTATTCATCTGTGTTAATGATGGTTTTTGGTGAGCAATGCCCTTTGCGACCGGTTTCACGCCTGATTTAAATCTTTCATATTAATGATGCAGAGAGCAGCAGTAACGTCACAATGCAAAACATTTAACAGGCTTCACTTTCATTCATATTTTGGTTTATGTTAAATTTTCGAGCTATCTCTTTCTGATCGTGTTGTTTTAATCTCTCATTTTTGATCTCCTTCCTAGCGTTTATCGCCATGTTTGGGGAAGGGGGGGGGTGTGGCATTGGCACCAATATATTTCCTCGTTGTTGCAATGTGTGAGAGGAAGTTGAGTTTTAGTGTGGTATTGTGAAGACGAATTGTTACGCTGCTAACCTGATCATTTAGCGCCGCCGTGTGTCTCACTTTCAACGTGTCTGAAAGGAATAGCGAAATAAGTGAGTCTCTCCTCTCTGCAGGGCTGAAGGCCGCACCAGGCTCTGTGGCGTACGTGAGTACTCACCTAATTGTGGTTGCAGGGGTCGAGACTCCGCTCCTGGCCCCGCCAGGTATGTGTGTGTACTCGCCTAATTGAGATTGCAGGGGTGTGTGTGTATGGGGGGGGTCATCCAGGCATTAAAATATGAAGAGTTGCAAGGGTGTGGGAGTTGCAGGAGTGGGGGAGTTGCAAGGGTGTGGGAGTTGCAGGAGTGAGAGAGTTGCAAGGGTGTGGGAGTTGCAGGAGTGTGGGAGTTGCAGGGGTGTGGGAGTTGCAGGAGTGTGGGAGTTGCAAGGGTGTGGGAGTTGCAGGAGTGTGGGAGCAGTAAAAGAAAAGTAGGCAAATATTGTCCAGATTGAAGAAACATTTTTGTTTTTAAGAAATATTAAAGGGAGTTTCCTTGTTGTTATTGAAGAACAGATCACATGATAATCTCCATATAACTTATTCAGTAATACAAGATCACCAAGAATAACCACTTACAACTTTAATATGTAACACAATAGTAGACATGTTAGCCACTTACAACTTCCTATGTAACACAATAGTAGACATGATAGCCACTTACAACTTCCTATGTAACACAATAGTAGACATGATAGCCACTTACAACTTCCTATGTAACACAATAGTAGACATGATAGCCACTTACAACTTCCTATGTAACACAATAGTAGACATGATAGCCACTTACAACTTCCTATGTAACACAATAGTAGACATGTTAGCCACTTACAACTTCCTATGTAACACAATAGTAGACATGATAGCCACTTACAACTTCCTATGTAACACAATAGTAGACATGATACCACTTACAACTTCCTATGTAACACAATAGTAGACATGATAGCCACTTACAACTTCCTATGTAACACAATAGTAGACATGATAACCACTTACAACTTCCTATGTAACACAATAGTAGACATGATAGCCACTTACAACTTCCTATGTAACACAATAGTAGACATGATAGCCACTTACAACTTCCTATGTAACACAATAGTAGACATGATAGCCACTTACAACTTCCTATGTAACACAATAGTAGACATGATAGCCACTTACAACTTCCTATGTAACACAATAGTAGACATGATAGCCACTTACAACTTCCTATGTAACACAATAGTAGACATGATAGCCACTTACAACTTCCTATGTAACACAATAGTAGACATGATAGCCACTTACAACTTCCTATGTAACACAATAGTAGACATGATAGCCACTTACAACTTCCTATGTAACACAATAGTAGACATGATAGCCACTTACAACTTCCTATGTAACACAATAGTAGACATGATAGCCACTTACAACTTCCTATGTAACACAATAGTAGACATGATAGCCACTTACAACTTCCTATGTAACACAATAGTAGACATGATAGCCACTTACAACTTCCTATGTAACACAATAGTAGACATGATAGCCACTTACAACTTCCTATGTAACACAATAGTAGACATGATAGCCACTTACAACTTCCTATGTAACACAATAGTAGACATGATAGCCACTTACAACTTCCTATGTAACACAATAGTAGACATGATAACCACTTACAACTTCCTATGTAACACAATAGTAGACATGATAGCCACTTACAACTTCCTATGTAACACAATAGTAGACATGATAACCACTTACAACTTCCTATGTAACACAATAGTAGACATGATAACCACTTACAACTTCCTATGTAACACAATAGTAGACATGATAGCCACTTACAACTTCCTATGTAACACAATAGTAGACATGATAGCCACTTTACAACTTAAGAAAGTCTTATAAAAAGTGGTAGTGTAGTGAGAGGTAGTAATAATGAAGGCTTATATGACGGTTTTATTATCTGAAATAAATGGTATAACAAAGATAATGAGTATTTTGTGATAGACCACCTGGGGAGTGGATCAGTTGGTGCACGTGCACCACCTGAGTAGTGGATCAGTTGGAGCATGTGCACCAACTGTTGCAAAAGATCAACAGTAAGTGTGATAAAGATGACCGGACACCGCCAGTGTAGTTACCTTCCTGTAGCAACATGTTATACACATGGTCTCTCTCTCTAACCTCTGCTAATTAGCGTACCCGAGCACCAGCCGCCCGCAATGCTTTCCCGTTAATTAAAGACTTGCTACTTCCCGTCACTAAAGTGTTTGGTAAATAAACATAACATCAGCTGTAACGTAACGCCCGTAACGATGAGCAGCGGCGGCGCTGCCCTGATGGCCGCCCACTGAATATAAATATTACAACCCACGACCGTTATAAGGGATGAGATTCTTCCCCGGACACCGGCAGGCAAGGCTCGATACGGCTTAAGCTGTCAGTGGCCCTATAAACCCAAGCAAAACTACTTTACTTTCATGGAATTTAAATTATTTTTCAAAAGCCATTATACACAACTTTTTCTGTATGAATCTTAATCTTGGCTTTGTCTCTCTAGATGCCTTCCTTTCCCATTACATTGTAAAATGCTCCAAACTCAGAACACCCGTGACTTAACCTGATTCATTTTTCTCCTATTTCTACCTCTTACTCTTTTCCTTTTACTTAAGAGAGAGGGAGGTGAGAACATGTGTGAGGAAAAAACATTGTCACCTGAAGATCACCCAAGTATTTTAATTCTCCTCAAGTTGAATATATTTATCCGGTGTGTTGGTGGTGAAATGTTAACAATACATGTGTCGACGATATACGTCAGACGTAAATTATAATATGCGGCGGTGGTCTGGTGTCTGCGTCAAGAAACGTATGTAATATACAAGTAGAGAAATACTAGAGACCAAGAGAGGTGACAGTCTTGTGTTACGAAGATGGAAAAATGTTCTGTTGATGAAGAGCAGATATCACGACCACTTGGTAAACCAGAAAAATTGTATGGGGTGGAGCTTCCAGCCACAGGGAGACCCAGAAGACTCGCAAATATGAAGGCCTTCCCGCTTGCTATAACTTTATCCCAGTAGGGTCGGAGACCCATGGAGCATGGGGTAAGTGTACTCTAAAGTTTCTCAAAGAGCTGGGTTAAAAACTCATCATAGAAACCAAGGACCACAGGGCGACCAGCTTCTTCTTTCAGAGACTCAGTGTTGCGATCCAGAGGGGAAATGCCTGCAGTATTCTGGGGACGCGGCCCACTGCCGGGGAGCTGGACGAAGTATTTGACATGTTGCTCTGAGTGTTTATGTATGTATGTTGTTTTACTCCCTATTGCATTCTTGTCAATGTATTTTGTCTTGTAATAAAGTTTATATATATATATATATATATATATATATATATATATATATATATATATATATATATATATATATATATATATATATATATATAATTAATAATGTGACAAGGTGATGGGTGTGATACACAGCATGCAGGTGTCTTGGGAGTGGAATCACTCAACAACCCTCACTACCTTCACTCTTTATATGTAAAATGGCAGGTCAGTCTTATTAACTTATAGGAAATATTGACGTTTCTTCCGCAGTGTGACTTGGAAAAGTCCACTGTACGAGCGAAATGTCGTCAATAAAGGATTTCAGTATAACGTTATTTTTGTTTCTGTACCATTGACAAAACTCGGTTTAGAGGAAAACGTTGTCAAAAGACTTGCTTTACATAGTTTTGTTTTTTTCGCGTATATCTGTGTAAGTTAAGGTCTGAGACAGTAGTGATAATGCAGATAAATGGTATAAAATACAGACACGATGGAAGAATACACAAATGTAGTATAATGACGACGTAGTGGCTAAACAGTGAGCTTTATCAAGTCATAAGCAGATCTACTGAGCACCGAGTACACGAGTATATTGTGTGAAGTCAGGTGGAAAATGTTGGCTAGGTTGTGTTGAGACGGACCTGCGAGGGATGCCCATCCCGGGCATGTTCAGGGACTGATTACCTCACCTTCTACTGTCTACACTTTATAAGCTCTTGTTTTAAATAGAAACATCTCGTTAATAGAGCTACCTAGGTGTAGTACGTGTGTCTTATTCAACTTGTCGATATTGCATACCATTAGTGAAAGCCTCTTATTTTAGGGATTATTTATTTTTTTTTTTGGAATTTGACTTGCTGTTGGAGTGTAAGCATGACAATATATTTGAGGAGATTGAGGTGGGCTACTGAATCATGATATTCATATTATTATAATCAAACAGAAGCGCTAAACCTACAAGGGCGTGATGTTCACAGTCTTGTAGAAGCGATGATCTTTAAGGTTTTATTCTTGGTTCACATTGCCATTATTGGAAAGATCATTATAAGTATAAAAATAACACACACACACACGGGGCCAGGAGCCATGACTCGACCCCCTGCAACCACAACTAGGTGAGTAACACACACCTATGACATTTTAGCTGGTATATAATTCAGTATAATATTCAATAATGTGTATATGCGAGCAGCTGTGCATAAATCAGCGGGAGATTTGGGCTGGATTATGTGAATGTATTTGATGTTGTTTTGACGTTTCTCCGTATATACACCTTGCTTCACAGTGAATGTTACTTTACCTCCCCCTTCCGTTACCTACCTCCCACTTACCTCTACCCCCCTTCCCCTCACTTCCTTACCTTTCCTTCTCTCTCTCTGTTTGGCTCAACTTTTACATTTCCTAGTCTTTATTTTCCTGTTGGGGGGAAGTTGCTGCATCTTGTGTCGTAATGTGTGGGTAAACTCTGTTTGCCACATTACCTAAGTACTTGTTTGCCTCTGTGGTTAACTGTAGCTCTTAGCTTCGTGTCTCCACACCGTGTTCTCCCCACCTTCGTGTCTCCACACCGTGTTCTCCCCACCTTCGTGTCTCCACACCGTGTTCTCCCCACCTTCGTGTCTCCACACCTTCGTGTTCTCCCCACCTTCGTGTCTCCACACCTTCGTGTTCTCCCCACCTTCGTGTCTTCCCACCTTCGTGTTCTCCCCGGCCATCTGAACTACTTACCTCCAATGTTTACGTTTTAATCCCAGTGTGGAGACGACTCATACTGTCTCCTTTAACTCGTTAAGAGAACATTAGTGTTACTCATGTTAAGTATTGGTGATTATTCAGGCAGGTATGTTGTGTATATTGTCGACCTTCCAGTTATTGTACCTTCTAGAATGAATTGAAATAATAATAATAAGTATCATTATAATTAAGAGAATGAGGTTGTTTGGAGTCAAGATTTTAGTGTATTTCTGTAATTAGCTGACACTACTATTGGCTCTTGTTTTCTCACTATTATTAGTAGTATTAGTAAGTGCAGTTAGTGTCGACATATGTTAATATAAAATGAATAACCTGTGATAATTCAACAAATTTCGTGTGATATTTTCACTAATTTACTGTTCTTACGTTGTTAAAGTGTTTGTGAGTTGTGTTGCCTCCTAGTGTTCCCATGGTCTGCATCCTCCACTGACAGTTCTCGTTAACCTTGTCTGTGTCCAGCAGTATTTTGTCTGCCCTAATCCTAATACCCCTTATTCTGCGTTGCTTCAGTGACGAGAAAAGTAGCTCACGCAGCCTTGGAGGCTGAGGTAGCTCCTGGACCTGTCTGCAGGCTTAACTCTAGACTGTTTGTAGTTTGATTTTAGCTTTGACCAAGTGATGGTTGTAATGCTTTCTTTTTTGGTGCTCTATATTTGTGTGGTTTACAAATATGTCGCCATTCTCTCTCACACACAGCCTGGTTGATCAGGAACCTGCAAGATCATAAGAGTAATTAAACTTAGATGTTGGTACAGTGTTATGAGTGTATCCACATAATGTTAACAGTGTTCCACTGTATCCTCTAAATGTTGACAGTGTTCCATTGTATTTTCATACCATTGCAAAGTTGTGATAGCTGTGTAAAGGTACGGGCTACTGGCAGCAACAGCCTGCTTTATCTGGCAATCAGCAGTGATGTGTTGCTATCAAGCTGGTCTTGGAGAGTAGACTAACTGGAAACCAGCCACGGGTATGTTAGGGGTATGATCCCTTGAAGCAGGAGGTATGCTAATTATACCTGCCCATCCTATTTTTCACTGACTCTTGTATTCCTTGACCCATGCTAATACCCTTCCTATGCTTGTAGTAAGCATTGAGTACGAGCCAGTCACAGAGTACAGAAGATTTCTTTATTTTGTACTCTGGCTGAGTTGGTACGTCTCTCTGAATAGTGGCTTGATTCCCAGTGCTCCTTACGCAGTGCGGTAACGGAACACGGAACACAGAGCAGCACCGCAGTGAAGAGAGGATGCTGGTGAAGTTATTTACTCCGTGTTGAGGCACACGCTGTGTAATACACTCTTAAACGAGCGTAAGGATCATGAGGACAGCCTAGCACGAACCGTCGCTGCCTTAAAAAATATGTTGTCTCAGAAGGTGAAGTCGGCATGTAAGTGATTGTGGGGAGGAGTGACGGTTTTTTTTTTTAGGCTGGATGGGCGTGGAGGGCGTAGGCCTAGTAGGCAGGGCGTGGGCAGTGTAGGCACGATGGGCGTGGGCGTCCTAAATCCTCCAGAAAAATAGATGTGACGCCTGTACTTTCTTGTGTGATGTCACCCCTCCCCCCTCAGTGTGAACAAAACATTCACCTGCCACAGATACAATTCTCCATGCCCCTGTGACTTGACATGCCCCTGTGCCCTCCTAGGTTGTAGCCTAGATGTGATTATCCTCCCCAAAGTGGGTTTTTCTCTTCCTCCTTCCCCGCCCCCTCCACCATCCTGGACGACTCCCGAGGTCTGTAAGTGTTGCATGGGGACGTTGATGTGAGTTTATCTAGGTACAATTATCCTAGTGTAAATTACTTAGGATAACCAAAAAAAAAGTCAGACAAGGTGACTTATTTCAATTAAGATCCTTCTTATTTCCATTGAGGTCCCTATTTCCATTGGGATCCTTATTTCCATTGGGATTCTTATTATTTCTATTGGGATCCTTGACACTGACTAAAGTATTCTTCGGATCATGCTAAAAGGATCCAAGTTTTTTAAACTCTTCGTTGAACGGAATGGTGTTCGAACCTATGACTCTCCACTTGTAAAACTAAGAAGTGAGTGCACTATCCAGTGCATGATGCCGTCGTAATAAGATTCACCCAACTAGGTTTAGTTCTGTGCCCTGTACTCCTCCGGTACGGCTGTACCTGCTGTCCCTGTCCCTGTTCACTCATCAGTTTAAAATAGGTACCTGGGTGTTAGTGGACTGGTGTGGGTCGCATCCTGGGACAAAACTGACCTAATTTGCGGGAAATGCTCTGCATAACAAGGGTCTTTCTATATAGTAGTATGTCATTGATGTCAACTAGGCCTGTATACCTTGTACATGTACTTGTAGTAAATAAAGTTATTATTATTATTATATTATATTAAAGAACTAGGCACAATACCCTGATTGGAACAATACACAACTAACCCTCACTACTACCACCAGCATTACCCCTACTACTATTTTCTTCCTCTCTTGGTCCCGTCCCGGTCTCCCTCGCCTATATATACTGGCTCCTTCACTCTTTTGTGTCAGTGTGACTTGTAAATGGTCCAAGTCGGACGGAAACTTTGTAGTTAGCTTGTGTCTCCTATGTGATGGTTGTTTGTGTACATACTGAAGAAACCTACTGTGTAGGCGAAATGTGTCGGAATAAAGATGCCTAACTGTTGCACATGTCTGATTTATCAACTTATCAGTATTGTATACCACTATATTCACAAGGTAAGAGTATAAGGAAAAAAGATGGGGAAGGAGGAAGGGAGGAATAGAGAGAGAGAGAGAGAGAGGTAGGTAGGTTCAGAAGGAGCGAGCAACGGGATATCTTACAACATCCTGGTGTGGATCAGGTAGAAGTTAACCTGAGGACGCCTTGTTGATGTTCATGTGTTTGGTAGTGGGATTAGTGGGGGGGGTTAATGGGGAGGAGGGGGAGATGGAGAGGGATAAGAACTTACCAGTATCACCCCACACCATCATAGAAAGTGATGAACACAAGAACTTAATTTGTTGCAATCACAACTTTTTCATGACCGTGTGTGACCTCACCTATACACTCAACTTCCATCCAGTGTGTGTGTATATTCACTTAGTTGTGGTTGCAGGGGTCGGTTCATAGTTCCTGGCCCCGTGTGTGTGTTGTGGTCATGCAGTTAGTAGTGTAGTAGTACACACTGCCTCCTGGATCCAGTAAATATATACAGAGGAGGAGAGTGTAGTGCTAGTATAGTAATAAAAGAAAATGCGTCTCAAGTTGTATATAATACTAACAAGTATTGTATTTACCGAGGAGGTCTGACTCCTCAAATACTATTTCTCCAAGCTTGATGGACTGATTACATCATCTACATTTCACTACTAAACTTGCTGCCTCTGTATTTAACTGAAGAAGCCTACTGTGTAGGCGAAATGTTTCAACAATAAAGATACCCCCCTGGCGGGGAATAGCAATAACACCTTTGTGGACTATTTCTATGCGCGGTATTTTAGTTTTGGTGATGTTTTTGAGAAGAGGCAACTAACAAACCCTAGAATATTGAATGAGACACATATGCAACATTTGAGGAAAGGTTTTTGCCATCCAGGTACTTCTTCAGTCCTGTAGATAATGACAGAGGAAGATGAGGAGGCGTACGAGGTAATCAGTCCCTCAAGTCTTGATGACTGAACACATCGAGCCTAGGCTGAAGGACTGATTACCTCATACTTCTCATCTTCCTTTGTTATTCTCTGTACCGAACTGAAGAAGCCACTGGCTGGAGAAACCTTTCCTCGATAAAGATTCGACCAAATGTTGCAAAAGTGTCTAATTCAACTTAACGGTTTTTAAAACTATTGTCATCACACTAGGACAGAGGTTCCCAGCCTTCTGTATATCCCGCACTCCTGGCAAATGTAATATCACATCTGAAGATAGAGAAGTCAAATTTCTAATTTTTGAACCACAATTTGAACCAAATGTAGTACTGCAGGTGAACAAATTGAATTAAAATATAAGCTTTTGATTCGCTGCATAAACTGCAAATATAAATTGAGCAATTAGAAAAGATTTTTGTAAAATAAAGGAAATTGCACCCCAGGTTGAGAACTACTGCACTAGGATATTTGATTGGAAATGTTTCAGCTCTGGGACTTTGAAGTGACCAAGGTCCCAGGAACAACACCTTTCTAATAAAAATGTCCAAGTGTATTCAATTGTGTTTTGTTTTTCCAACTGTTTATCGGCATCACAAACCATTTGTAGCAGCTAGTGGTTATGGCGGCTCTTATGTTGCCTGGGATGAGTGTTCCAGACACATTGTGAACAACCTGGCAGTTAGGAACAACGATGAATTTGCAGTAATTGCTGCATATTGAAATGGGTAAGAGGCACGCTGCTGATGCATTTGATTTTGTTTAATAACAATAATTATGGGTGGAGGTACGTAAAAAGCAAGTATAGGGCGGGAGTGTGAGGTTCATTCCTGGCAGGCTGCCTGTTGCTTACTCTCTCTCTAAGGGTCACTATCGCTGCCTACTTCCCCAACCCCCTTATCCCGGTCCCAGACATCGACACCTCCGCCACGACACCCTCACCTCCGCCACGACACCCTCACCTCCGCCACGACATCCTCACCTCCGCCACGACACCCTCACCTCCGCCACGACATCCACACCTCCGCCACGACACCCTCACCTCCCCCACGACACCCTCACCTCCGCCACGACACCCTCACCTCCCCACGACACCCTCACCTCCGCCACGACACCCTCACCTCCGCCACGACACCCTCACCTCCGCCACGACACCCTCACCTCCGCCACGACACCCACACCTCCGCCACGACATCCACACCTCCGCCACGACACTCACCTCCCGACATCCTCACCTCCCGACACCCTACCTCCCCCACGAAACCCTCACCTCCTCACGACACCTTCCCTCCCCCGACACCCTCACCTCCGCCGACACCCTACCTCCCCACGACACCCCCCCTCTGCACGCATCCACACCTCTGCCACGACATCCACTCGCCACGACATACACCTCCGCCACGACATCCACACCTCTGCACGACATCCCACCTCCGCCACGACATCCACACCTCTGCACGACATCCACACCTCGCCACGACATCCACCCTGCCCGCTCCCCACCTCCGCCGACACCTCACCCGCCACGACATACACCTCCGCCACGACATCCACACCTCCGCACGACACCCTCCTCGCCACGACATCCACACCTCCGCCACGACATCCACACCTCCGCCACGACATCCACACCTCCGCCACGACACCCTCGCCTCCGCCACGACACCTCTTTTATTTCTTTCTGCAGTATACGAAATGTAGTTTACATGTAATAAAATATTAAACACAAAATTGAAAGCCACTACCATGCGGTGCATTTCCTCAGCCTCCACTCTACCCTCTACCTCTCCTATATCTACAGTAAGACTGCTGTTACTATCCCATTCATTCTTACACAGTAAGACTGGTAGTAGTCTCCCATTCATTCTTCCACAGTAAGACTGGTAGTTGAGGTTAAGAGGCCATGGAGTGGGCTTTCTCTGCTGCCGCTTCCTTCCTCTTCCTGCTGTACCATCTTCTCCTCCCCATCACTGCTGTATTACTGTCTCATTACCATGCATTTACTAGCTCTCACAGTGGGAATCGAGGCGAATTTAGATAGTAAATAAGACCACTCGAGTAGTAGTAGTAGTAGTAGTGGCAGGAACAAAAGTGGGATAGCTAGAAAAGGAGGAAGAAAAGGAAGAAGTAGAAAGGGAGGAGAAAGAAGGCAGGTATGCAGTAGAAGAAGAAAAAGCGTCAAGAGTTTTCACGAGGAAGTATGTCATGTGTACAGCATGAGAGATGACACGAGTATCTGGGTGGAATGAGTGTTTTCAGAGAGAGAGGGGGGCTCATTGAGCGCGCTGCTGTAACCTCAGTAACTGGCGGTCGTGATGTTTTTGTATTTTTAATGAAGGTGTAAAGACAGGTGTGGTATGGCAGTTGTTGCTTCACCACTGAGTGTGTCATCACTTGACTGTTGACCCACCATACGTCATGGCTGCCGTCCCACCATACGTCATGGCTGCCGTCACATAACACCTGTCAAGATGAGTGTGTGCACGCTCACCCATGTGGTTGCAGGGGTTGATTTGCAGCTCCTGGCTCCGCCTCTTCGTTGATTGCCACTAGGTCCACTCCCTAATCTAAGAGAGTTATCGTATCTCTTCTTAAAGCTCTGTGTGGATCCTGCCTCCACTACATCACTCTCCAGATTGTTCCACTTCCTGATAACTCTGTGACTGAAGTGTGTGTGTGTGTGTACTCACCTATTTGTGGTTGCAGGGGTCGATTCACAGCTCCTGTGTGTGCGTGTGTGTGGAGGACGCTGAAGAACCTTCACTTAAGCAGAACAAACTTTTATATGCACAATGTCTTGCTCTTTTAGAGCTTAACAGGGCGAAACGTTCTCCCAATTAAAGCTTGTTCTACAAGTGTTTGTTTCTTAATGGTCGGCAGTAAAAACTAAGTATAGTTACCCAGCTGCAGGTCATGGCCAAGCTTCTTCCTGCTAGTATCTTCACTGTATCAATATTTTTAACCTTACGTTAGAGTGAAATGTGAGCCAGCTGTGAGGTTAAGGTTTCATGAGGTGTGAGCCAGCTGTGAGGTTGAAGTTGTTTCGTGCTCGGTTGACATGTCCTGAACGTGTATTGTGTGAACCTGTTCAAGAAGTCTCTCTCGAGGAATAAGTGATCGCTGAGGGTGTGGTGTCCTTGAGGGAGGGAACCGCCAGAGTGAGGCTCCCGGTGGCTGCCCCAAGACGGGCAGCCACCGGGCCTTGAAAACATTAATATCCCACGTAACGTTAAGGTTCCTGATATATCTCCATCTACCTAATCAGGAATGCTATGAGATGGGAGAGTCTCTGAAAGATGTCGCAAGGATGCTTCCGGGGGTCAGCGCCCCCGCGGCCCCAGACCAGCCCTGGTCTTCATAACACTATACCTCTTGTGTTCTGTGTTTGAAATTTTAGACTTGTGCAACATTTGGGTATCTTTATCCTGGAAACGTTTCACAAGCCAGTGGCTTCTTCAGTCCAACGCAGAGAAAGGTGGAAGACGAGGAGGAGTTTGAGGTAATCAGTCCCTCGGCCTGGAGTCGATGTGTTGAGTACATCAAGACTGATGGACTCAGCACATCGACTCCAGGCTGAGGGTCAGATTACCTACCATGTGAGGGTTATTTGTGTATTGTTCCAGTTACGGTATTGTGCCTCTTTATTCTTTACTTGATAATTGTTGCAACTGCAATATAGTGATTATTATTGTTCACCGGAAGTATAGTGATTATTATTGTTCACCGGAAGTATAGTGATTATTATTGTTCACCGGAAGTATAGGGATTATTGTTCACCGGAAGTATAGTGATTATTATTGTTCACCGGAAGTATATTGATTATTATTGTCCACCGGAAGTATATTGATTATTATTGTTCACCGGAAGTATAGGGATTATTATTGTTCACCGGAAGTATAGTGATTATTATTGTTCACCGGAAGTATAGTTATTATTATTGTCCAACGGAAGTATATTGATTATTATTGTTCACCGGAAGTATAGTGATTATTTTTGTTCACCGGAAGTATAGTGATTATTATTGTTCACCGGAAGTATAGTGATTATTATTGTTCACCGGAAGTATAGTGATTATTATTGTTCACTGGAAGTATAGGAATTATTATTGTTCACCGGAAGTATAGTGATTATTATTGTTCACCGGAAGTATAGTGATTATTATTGTTCACCGGAAGTATAGTGATTATTATTGTTCACCGGAAGTATATTGATTATTATTGTTCACCGGAAGTATAGTGATTATTATTGTTCACCGGAAGTATTGTGGCAGCTATGGTATTGTTCACCGGAAGTATTGTGGCAGCTATGGTATTGTTCACCGGAAGTATTGTGGCAGCTATGGTATTGTTCACCGGAAGTATTGTGGCAGCTATGGTATTGTTCACCGGAAGTATTGTGGCAGCTATGGTATTGTTCACCGGAAGTATTGTGGCAGCTATGGTATTGTTCACCGGAAGTATTGTGGCAGCTATGGTATTGTTCACCGGAAGTATTGTGGCAGCTATGGTATTGTTCACCGGAAGTATTGTGGCAGCTATGGTATTGTTCACCGGAAGTATTGTGGCAGCTATGGTATTGTGTTATTGTTCAGCAAGAGTAGTGTTGCATCTACGGTAGTGTGTGTGTGTTGGTAATGTCTGCATAAATAACTCATTACGATTGTGACCAGGGATAAACATGTAAATAGTTCACTAACTTTGTAACTTGTTCAGTTATCGAAAATTAAAGGTGTTAAACTGTTGTGTGTGTGTTGGTATTGAGCCTGCGTGTTGCCAGCACCCAGAGTCTGGTTGATCAGGCTGTCAACCAGGAGCCTGGTCAGGGACCGGGCCGTGGAGTCGATGACCTCCCTAGGAACCATCAGAAGATAGACCGCAGGTGCTTAGCTGCAGGTGTGTTGGTTCAGGGTGAGGGAGGAAGAGGGAGTGAAGGAGTAAGGGAGAGATGGATGGGGTGAAGGAATAAGAGAGAAGAGAGGGAGGAGAGGTGAGAGAGGAGGAGGAGAGGAGAGGAAGGAGGGAGTTGGGTCACTAGATCAAGGTTAAAAAATAAATATGTCCGGTTAGCCTCGTTCGGTCAACACGGAACTGGTTTGTGGTGGTCTGGTAGACAGTGGTTAGTGGGTGGTGGGTGGCTGAGGCGGTCAGTGGGTGGTGGGTGGCTGAGGCGGTCAGTGGGTGGGGGAAAGTAGATATTTTTTAGTAAAATTAAATATATCAGCAGTGTTAGGGTACAATGTAGTGTTGACGAGGGTACAGTGTAGAGTTTTGAGGGTACAGTGTAGTGTTGACGAGGGTACAGTGTAGTGTTGACGAGGGTACAGTGTAGAGTTTTGACGGTACAGTGTAGTGTTGACGAGGGTACAGTGTAGTGTTGACGAGGGTACAGTGTAGAGTTTTGAGGGTACAGTGTAGTGTTGACGAGGGTACAGTGTAGTGTTGACGAGGGTACAGTGTAGTGTTGACGAGGGTACAGTGTAGTGTTGACGAGGGTACAGTGTAGTGTTGACGAGGGTACAGTGTAGTGTTGACGAGGTACAGTGTAGTGTTGACGAGGGTACAGTGTAGTGTTGACGAAGGTACAGTGTAGTGTTGACGAGGGTACAGTGTAGTGTTGACGAGGGTACAGTGTAGTGTTGAGGGTACAGTGTAGTGTTGAGGGTACAGTGTAGTGTTGAGGGTACAGTGTAGTGTTGAGGTACAGTGTAGTGTTGAGGGTACAGTGTAGTGTTGAGGGTACAGTGTAGTGTTGAGGGTACAGTAGTGTTGAGGGTACAGTGTAGTGTTGAGGGTACAGTGTAGTGTTGAGGGTACAGTGTAGTGTTGAGGGTACAGTGTAGTGTTGAGGGTACAGTGTAGTGTTGAGGGTACAGTGTAGTGTTGAGGGTACAGTGTAGTGTTGAGGGTACAGTGTAGTGTTGAGGGTACAGTGTAGTGTTGAGGGTACAGTGTAGTGTTGAGGGTACAGTGTAGTGTTGAGGGTACAGTGTAGTGTTGAGGGTACAGTGTAGTGTTGAGGGTACAGTGTAGTGTTGACGAGGGTACAGTGTAGTGTTGAGGGTACAGTGTAGTGTTGAGGGTACAGTGTAGTGTTGACCAGGGTACAGTGTAGCGTGATGTAAGTTTACTTACCTAGTTGTGGTTGCCGGAGTTGAATCTTAGTTCCTGGCCCCGGAGTTTATGATACGAACAAGATGTGGAAAAAGACACGTACAGTTCAAAACATATATTAGATGAAACGTTTCGCCACGCTTAAGACGACATTTCGGTCCGACTTAGACCATTTAGAAGGAAGTGTCCCGTGGTTGTCGTGCTCGTCCTATATATACTGGCTCCGTCACTCTTGTGTCAGTGTGGCGTTGTAAATGATCAAGTTGGGCCGTAGCGTCGTCGTAAGCTCGTGTTTGCGGGTTATTTGTTTACATACACTCGTCTCTTAGTTATCTCTGTATTAGCACTGGAGAAGCTACTCGTTAACAAACCTTTCGTATAATTAATGTGCTGACCTGTACATAAGTGTCTATTTCCACGTTTATGAATATTTACGAGGTGGAGAGAGCAGGTGGACGGCACGTACTGGGCGTGTGCTTGTCCGTGCGTGACGTACAGAGGGCAGTAACTGGCGTCCGTGTCACACATTCATCGCCAGACAACTTTTTTGTACCATGACTCTCAAAGACCGCTGTGGGGAGAGTCATTAATTAACTCTCCATACTTGTAGGCTGCGTAGGCCTGCGCAGTAAGACATGCGCAGTATCAGTATACTTAATAGAGCAAACTTTTCACCATGACTGCCTTCAGTCCTGTCAGTATTTTATACGCTTTTACCCAGTAGGCCTGTTTGGGCAGGGTGGAGCCAATTCCTTTGATCAAGAGCCCGTCACCAGTTTCAAAGTGCTCGCTAGAAGGGGTAAAGAAAATAAATGGGAAGCAAGTCCCGTTGTTTGATAGCTAGCGCACTCAACTCACACGTTGAGGTCCGTGGTTCGATCCCAGGTACGGGTGGAAACATTAGGACGTGTTTCTTTAAGACACCTGCTGTCCCTGTTCACCTAGCAGTAAAATAGGTACCTGGGTGTTAGTGGACTGGTGTGGGTCGCATCCTGGGACAAAATTTACCTAATTTCCCCGAAATGCTCTGCATAACAAGGTGCTTTCTATATAGCAATATGTCATTGATGTGAGCTATGGTCTGTATAAGTTGCTTCATGTACTTGTAGAAATAAAGATTATTATTAAAAATAAAGCAAGTAGAACCAGATAAATAACGATGAAATTGCAGATGGTTACGCTATGTAATACTGGTGTTGTTCGGCTATGTTATGCCATTTTCAACATAAATGGAAGAGTTATATACATATTTAGGAAAATGTACCTAGTAAAAATTTACGCTTTTAGCTAAAGTAATTAGCAAAAAACTTGTTTAATATAGCTTAATTGGGCCCAACCTGCCAAAGGTCAGTCTAAATTTAGCTAGTGTTAGGTAACATAAAAGGTGTATCAGGTATATTAATTTCCTGATATTCAGACCAATTCTTGCAGAGTTAATTCTCTCTCTCTCTCTCTCTCTCTCTCTCTCTCTCCCTCTCTCTCTCTCTCTCTCTCTCTCTCCTCTCTCTCTCTCTCTCCTCTCTCTCTCTCTCTCTCTCTCTCTCTCTCTCTCTCTCTCTCTCTCTCTCTCTCTCTCTCTCCTCTCTCTCTCTCCTCTCTCTCTCCTTCTCTCTCTCTCCTCTCTCTCTCTCTCCTCTCTCTCCTCTCTCCTCTCTCTCTCTCTCTCTCTCTCTCTCTCTCTCTCTCTCTCTCTCTCTCTCTCTCTCTCTCTCTCTCTCTCCTCTCTCTCTCTCTCTCTCTCTCTCTCTCTCTCTCCCCTCTCTCTCTCTCTCTCTCTCTCACACATCCACACAAGCTGGTCATGGTGTGGAAAATTAGTATTGTTTAGTGTGGTAAGGAAAATGGTGGCAACACATCAGGATTTGTTGAGAGATAGAGATAGAAGGAGGGGGGGGGTAAATGGAGAAAAGATAGGCGTAAGTAGGAAGGAAGAGGAAAACCTGGATGTTTTGGCGGGGTGACATAAGCAGTGGAGGTAAAAAGTGGGAGGGGAAAGCAATGTACTGGTGAGGAAGAGGAAGATTACGATTTGTAATAATGTTGGTAGAATTACCCACAATATATTAGGTAAAAGGACACAAGTGCAGCTAATACAACATTTTTATTGTGGCAACGTTTCGCTCTCCAGGAGCCACACTAAAAATTAATACTAGTTGCACATGTATTCTTTTACCTAAGAAGGTTATGAGTTGCGTGGAGGAAGATTTGGATGGGCCAGGAAGCAGGAAGACGCCAGTATGACAGAACGGGGAATTTTTCTAGCGTCTCTTACACCCTCCTTCCTTCCCCTCCTCTTCCTCTGTTCGTACCATCACCGGTGTAGGAGCAGGGGGTCGCAGGGGTCATAACCCCCGGAGTTAACCAGAGGCAAACAACCCCTGCCCTTATTGATGTATCTGCCTTCTTTGTCACTGCCTCGGGCGCATTTCTTAGGGCTTATTTCCCAATCGTGTTCGCTGGTGTTCTCTCTGGTTGAAGCACGAGAGTGATTCCTCCCCTGTGGCGCCTCCTACCCTGTGGTAGGCCTCCTACCCTGTGGTGCCTCCTACCCTGTGACGCCTCCTACCCTGTGGTAGGCCTCCTACCCTGTGGTGCCTCCTACCCTGTGGTGCCTCCTACCCTGTGGCGCCTCCTACCCTGTGGCGCCT
The DNA here is from genome assembly GCA_009830355.1 of Cherax destructor. NCBI lineage: Eukaryota > Metazoa > Arthropoda > Malacostraca > Decapoda > Parastacidae > Cherax > Cherax destructor. The sequence goes on from WNWK01000350.1 coordinate 345,768, forward strand.
CCTACCCTGTGACGCCTCCTACCCTGTGGTGCCTCCTACCATGTGACGCCTCCTACCCTGTGGTGCCTCCTACCCTGTGGTGCCTCCTACCCTGTGGTGCCTCCTACCCTGTGGTGCCTCCTACCCTGTGGTGCCTCCTACCCTGTGACGCCTCCTACCCTGTGGCGCCTCCTACCATGTGACGCCTCCTACCCTGTGACACCTACCCTGTGGTGCCTCCTACCTTGTGGTGCCTCCTACCCTGTGACGCCTCCTACCCTGTGGCGCCTCCTACCATGTGACGCCTCCTACCCTGTGGTAGGCCTCCTTCCGTGGCACCTCCTCCCCTGTGGCACCTCACCTGTGGCACCTGGGTGAGCTTTGCGACACATCACGACATATATGCTCCGTGAATGGTGAAACCCGTCACATCCAGCACTTCTGACAGAGGTCACATCAAGGAGTTCCGTGACCTAAGGTTACCTGGAGGTCACCTGGAGTCGCTTTCAGGGGTTACCGCCCCCGCAGTCCGGTCTCAGACCAAGCCTCCTGGTTGCTGCCTTGATCCATCAAGCTGTTAGTGACTTCGTTACTTATGTTTTCGATGTATTCATATTTTCCTTTATTCCCCTTCTCTTTTTTTACACATGGTTTTACAAGGTTAGGTTAAGGTTCCTAACTCTATTTGCAGGATGAATTTGGAGCCATTCTCTCTCTCTCTCTCTCTCTCTCTCTCTCTCTCTCTCTCTCTCTCTCTCTCTCTCTCTCTCTCTCTCTCTCTCTCTCTGCCTCATTGTTTTTGGTATCAGTTTATGTTTGGTCAGCCTACATGTAGTGGGTGTTGTCTAATACAAGTGAAGCAGTTTGCGTCATGTTTAGGCTGGTTGTCGCTAGGCTAGTCCAAGTAGACATTCTTAGCTATATAATGAAGTTTTTAATGTTGAGAGTCTATTGCAGCGCTGAATTTGCATTTTATATGTAATTGCATATGTATTCTTAGCTATATAATACAGTACGACTGCACAAATCCCCCTCCTGTCTTTTTTTCGCTCTTTTATAAAAAAGTTTGTTGCTCAGCTCTGTGTTGGTGGAGATATCTTCATAAAAATTCTATTTCCCCTGTGTATATGATAGGCCGTTATGAAAGATGGTAATTCCCTAGTAATAGCATTTCTAGTTGTGCTGGAAGGAAACCTTTGAAGCTGCCATAGCTGATGTACCTTTAACTTTATTGTATCCTGGCTGACCTACTGAAGCCTCTCAGCTCAGGCTGACACATTAAACACTATGACAGTGAAACACCATCCTGTGTGATGGAATATGACAGTGAAACACCATCCTGTGTGATGGAATATGACAGTGAAACACCATCCTGTGTGATGGAATATGACAGTGAAACACCATCCTGTGTGATGGAATATGACAGTGAAACACCATCCTGTGTGATGGAATATGACAGAAACATAACTTGTGTTTGTTCCCACTGTGTAATTGTCATATAGAATAGGGTAGCAGCATCCTGCTGATGCATCTGATTTTGCAAAAAAAACAATGTCCTCCCTCCTAATAATGTGAACCTATTTCCACCTAACACACTGACCCCCTCCCCTCTCCCCCCTCCGTACTCCGGGTGCCGCCTAGCTAATTGGTGAGAGCATTGAATGTTCACAATTTCAAGGTCCCCGAGTTCGATTCCCTCCCTCCACTTCTCTGCCCTTCGGTCTTCTTAAACCCACCCTCACTTCTCTCTCCCTCACCCTCTGTCTTGTTAAACCCTCCTTACATTTCTATCTCCCTTAGCCTCCCACTAGCTAAATTCTCCCAATATTTCTCTCCCTTTTAAAATCGGAGATTTTTTATATGCAAAACTCTAATCGGTTCATTGTGAAAAAACACTTTACTTTTTTATACCTTTTTTTTAGGAAATTCCAATATTTTTCACCCGCTTTGGAAGGGAATGATGACATCCTTACCCCCCTCCTCCTCTTATTATCCTTCTTTTTTTCCCTTGCATTCTTTTTCCCTTTGGCTTTCTCCCAACTCCTCTGTGATATAAACCCTCATAATTAATACAGACAAGGTTTATAAAAGCACGTGAGTCAGCGGGCCGCCAGCATCAATAGCCTGGTTGATCAGACAAGCCTGGCCCAAGGCAGGACTACGAGAACAGGAAAGCGTTTGGGTCCTGGAACCTTTCAAGTGACCAAGGTCCCAGGGCCAAAACTTTTTCTAATACACAAACAATCCGCAAATATGAGAAAGTTATGACAACGTTTTGGTTCAACTTGGACGATTAACCGTCACACTAACTGTGTGTGACTAGTCACGGTATTGTGCCCGAAAATGTTCAGCATAACAAGGGGCTTTCTATATAGTAGTATGTCAGTGATGTCAGCTATGGTCTGTATACCTTGTACTTGTAGTAAATAAAGATATTATTATTATATTATTTGCTCTGTGTACTTTTAAAAACAGCTCAGCTGTCATTTCCTCTTTAATAGTGTTTCCCAGTGTAATAACTGAGGGTCACGGGAGCACTGTGTCAGCCAGGGTTGAGGTCAACACTACACATGCTTAAGTAGTAGCGAGTCGTCAGGTTGTCTGTATACTTAGATATGTATTCTCTATCGGTATATATACACCAAGAGGTGTTTGTCTCTGGGTGTATTTATGCAGAGTTGTATCTCTCTCAGTGTATATACGCTGAGAGTTGTATATCTGTGTATGTACGCCAGGAGTATATCTCAGTCTGCCACGTATATATGCCGATTTATTCTGGCTCATTATCAAGACATTGCATTAATTAAACATTCTAAAAACGAGAGAGATGTTATCAGCAAATTACAGTGCACACTTGACTTAATATTGTAGTATATAACACACATGCATAAATTCCCTCATAGTTTTTGTAAAAAAAAAAAAAAATGAGAGAATGGCGCATGGTGGTCATTGTTATTAAAAAAATGACGTTATTAATTTTTTTTTCGTATTGCATGATGATCATTATAATATCTTTGCATTTAGTCAGTTTGCTGCGCTAAATTTGATTAGTTTTTGTTTTTTAGGCCACTAGAAAATAGCTTGATGTTATTCTTGGGAAACTTAATGAGAGGGTTACTCTGTATAATTTAAAAAATTGGGTCTTTGTAGATTTGTAATAATTTATATACAATTATGTTGGATCGGCATGTAATTAGGTCAGTATTTTTGTTGTAATTTACAGACATAATATTGCACAAACTTATTACGCTGTTCAGTGGTTTGTTTGTAATCGTGATACTACGATTTTGTGAGTCATGATGACGGCTTTGAGGGGACTTGAGCTAGAGTTCGTCACGGCCACACTGGCAGGAGATTCATCTGTTAAAACTTGCATTTTTAGTTACAGTGAGGCCCATGCTAACCTCCCTATGGTGTATAAATATACTTAGTTGGATGAATCTTATTGTGGCCAGCTGGCCCAGTGGCTAGCGCACTGGCCTGGAGTTTTACGACCCACTTGCCATGAGTTTGATCCCCAATCATACCGTGGTTTATTAATAATGCTATTTAGCTTTGTTAGATTATCATAGGCTGAATTATCATAAATTATCACAACTGTCTGCCTATAATAATAACTTTAATTCTAAGAGAGTTAGATCTAAGGGTAGCAGTAATGTTGAAGGATCAGTTATTGTATCACAAGACGGAATATAAATGTATAAGTTCATGGAGGAGAGAGAGAAATTTGGGGAGATGTTAAGTGAGTGTTAAGGTAATTTTGAACCAGGTGAGAAAGTAATTGTGATGGGAGACCCGAATGCCAAAGTTATAGAGGGCGTGGTAGGTAAGTTTGGGGTGTCAGGGGTAAACAATAATGGAGGCCTTTGATTGAACTTTGTATAGGACTGAAGAAGCCACGAGTGGTTTCTTCAGTCCTAATTTCCTGAACTGTACATGTGTATCTTTTTTCCACACGGTTGTTGGGTTTAAAAACTACTACACGTTGGTAATTAAGATTGCATTTAACATGTTCACCATGTTAAATGTAAAGGTAATGTTAAGGTAAAGTCAGTTTTTACAGTACTGTGACTTGATCTTTGTCATATGATGTCTGGTTCAGTAAAGCCGCATGGCAGACCAAGGCATAGCAACTGCTGACTACAGGTCAGTCTCAGTGAGTGTGTACTGTTGCAGGCTGGTGATTACGTTGTTGCAAGCAGCGTGTGCGAGCAGCTGGTGTCAGGTGGTCACCGTGAGGGCTGGGTGGTGTGCGAGCAGCTGGGTACAGCTCACCAGTATGCCAATCTTGCTGCCAGGGCAAGATTTCTCAACTTTGCACTCACCTATGCCACTCCCAGTCATTTGGAAACCCTTCTAAATGCCAGGTAACTTTGTTTGTACATGTGGAGTTAACTGCCTGATCTCATACTATGTGTGAAATAAATCACTTTATATACAATATAAACACAGTGAAAACGTAATAATCCAAGCACTTTCGTGGTGTGTCACATTATCAGGGAATAGCTGTTCCTTGATAATATTAGTGAGAATTCACGAAAACGCTTGGTTTATTACTATTTTTCAGTTATTTCCATTTGGAAGGACCCAAATGGAAATACTTGGCTTCCTCCATAAGCCATGCATGCCATGAGGAGACTAAAATGCTCGGAGCAAAATGCTAGTAACCTCTCTCCTGTATTAAATTACTAAATGTAAATAGAAAAACTTTTTTTTCTTATTTTTTGGGTCACCCTGCCTCTGTGGGAGACGGCTGATGTGTTAAAAAAATCCAAGATTAGTAAGCTGATGAATGTTTTTACTAGGTAGTACAGAAACCCAGGTGTTGCCACACAGCATCCAGATACAGTTTCAAAAGAAAAAGTTCCCAGCACAGATATTATGTCATCGTATATGTTTTTACGAACATATGAATGTCCTAAACCAAGCAATAATAAGAAATTTATTTCTTAATTGACTTCCCTCCTATTGTAAATTGTTTACTATAATTTTTACCATTTAGTCTATAATACAATAATTAATTGTAAGTTAATTTTAAGTTTGCCCATAATGCTCTGCATATAAGGGGCTTTTGGCATGTACACCCCATTCCTACAACTCCTTGTATCTTCGTATCATGTCACAATAAACTATTATTATTATTATTGTTGTTGTTACCGAACTTGTACATGAAAATCACTCCATATGAAAGCAAAAGACTCAGCAGACGATGCAACATCCTCCCAATGAAAAGCAGTGGCGCCACTAGCACGATAAGAGACAACACAATAAGTGTCAGGGGCCCAAGACTGTTCAACTGCCTCCCAGCATACATAAGAGGGATTACCAATAGACCCCTGGCTGTCTTCAAGAAAGCACTGGACAGGCACCTAAAGTCAGTACCTGACCAGTCGGGCTGTGGTTTGTACGTCGGGTTGCATGCAGCCAACAGTAACAGCCTGGTTGATCAGGCCCTGATCCACCATGAGGCCTGGTCATAGACCGGGCAGCGGGGGCGTTGACCCCTCAAACCCTCTCCAGGTATACTCTAGGTATCTGAACTGTGGTGCCATGCAGCACTGTTTGCTGCTAGCATCTACGCCTACAGTCTGATTGATCAGGCCATCGACCAGGAGGCTTGATCTGGTACCAGTCCAAGAGGGCAATGACTCAGAATCAACTATAAGTAGATGAATCAAATAAATATTAAAGGGTGCTGTACTGTGATAACGAAATGTGGATAGCTGAATGTAACCAAGGTGCTGACATTGAAAATAAAAAATAACTTAGCCAACATTTGATGCTGCTCTTAGTCATCTCAGGTTATTGTTATTGAATGAAATGCATAATAGCAACAACAGAAGGAAGGAGTAAAGAAAAACTCTGCTAACCAGTATACGTACATATCTTCTTTTTGTGGATTCTGTACTTCTCAAGGGAGGTTCCTTGATGCTGGCGGGGCTTTTGATCTGTGGTACTGGATATGTATGCTAAAGTCCTTGAATCAAACCTGAATGCCTGCCGTCACCCCTAGGCACTGTTTGACTCCTACAGATTTAGTGCTTCCCTATGAATATTATAATAAAGTAATAATTATGTGGATTCTGTATCATGCCTCCTCTTTAAAAGCTCTCTATTAAGACCTGGTGTAGGGCACTCTAGGTGTAGTTTTAAGGTGCACACAAATAGATACAACGATAGAAAAGATAGGTATTTTATTTCATAATGTCAGCTTCACATAAGTGACACAAACAGTACAAGTTAAATATAAAACTTAGGTATGATCATTCCTTTATAAAAACAAGGACTATAAAACTTATGTACAACCTTTGCTTTGTAAAAACAAGAAATATAAAAGATATGATCATTGCTTTATAAAAACAAGGTTAACCAGAGAACTAAAAAAATAAGTTTCCAATTGTTTATATATGTACATTTTGTTATTTTTAGGAATGAAGTAGAAATGGCAATGTTGTATGCCAAAGTCAACACCCAGATGGATACTGAAGACACCACTGGAGACTCTGATGATGGTTTCGTTGATGCTAAGTCACATGTAAGTTATTTCCAACCTTAAAAGTACAGTAGATAAGAAAGTTACATTACAGTACCAATTAGTATCATGTTGTGATATGTTTTTTATATATCTTATGAAGCATTTTCATTTAAACGTTCCTTTTTTTTTCTTAATATATTTTGCACTTTCCTTCTTTACTTTTGAATGAATCCATTCCACCCCACTTTGGAAAGATTCTTTATATACAATAAGAAAGCAGTTTTACCTCTGTAAGGTGTTGGAGGTGACAAAAGTACAGAACTCATTACCATGTAGTGAAACCTCAGTTTAATGGACTAATAGCTGAAGAGGCTCTCCGGTAATGCTGATCATCTGTTAAATACTAATAATGAGATTGTTTTGCCTTGATTATAACAAACATTCTGGAAATATTGAACTTTGTCCATCATTTCTAGAATGAATGGACTTTGTCCATTAAGTCCAAAATCTGTTAAATAGTTTTTCTTTATATAAAAGTATTTTGTATTTACCAGATCACTCTTAGGTTTGTGACACTGTTAACCATCCCCAGCAAATGGATGAGGATGAGGAAGATGGAGAGAAAGACAGTTCGGATGAGGTGGATGAAAATAAGGGGCTGTTACAAGGCACCTTGGGGGTGACTCGTTCGGTTTTGGCTGTTACAGCATCCACTACATCTAACTTGGTTACCAGTGTGGCATCTAAACAGTTTTGGAGAGCAGCAATAAAGTAAGAGAGTCTATACAAAAGGTAAATTCTCTTATTGCTAGCATAGTTCATGGTGGAGCAATACCACATTATCCAGATTATTATTAACATATAGTGAATTGCACTATTCTACATAATATATACAGTGGACCCTCAGTTTTCATTGAAAATTCTTTCCAGAATGCTGTTTGAGTGCCGTTACCAAACAAATTTGTTCCCATAAGGATAAATGTAAATTGGATTAGTCATTTCAGACCCCCAAAACTACACTTACAGAAGCAATTACGAAAATACACTTACATAATTGTTCGAGTTTGGAGATGAACGAAAACCGAGGGTCCACTGTATTTTTGTTTTCATTTTGCAATGTCTTTCTATGATAATTTTTTAATTTGTATGAAAATTATTAACAAAACGGCATTTTTTTGGTCATTCTTTGTTGAGCCCACTAGCCCTTAACATCCCTATTCTTTGTTGAGCCCACTAGCCCTTAACATCCCTATTCTTTGTTGAGCCCACTAGCCCTTAACATCCCTATTCTTTGTAAAATGCACATGCATCTGTAAATAGTTTCCTTTCATAACATGTATCTTTAATATAAACTTAAATAAGTACCTGTCACTTTGGCAGATAAAATGGTTTATACTGTTTATTTTTAAGTATCACTCAGATTTTAGTGAAGAAACATTAAATAATATTGAAGCCAATTAAACATTCATTATTTTGAGTTTCTATTTAATTTAGAATTTTGCATTACTACTTGGTTTGAGAAAAATTAGGTACTGCACTATGTAACAGTGTGTTAATACTTTTTATAAAAAGTATATTATGCATAAAGACATACTGAGTGATATTCATATGGAAATTAAAATTGCCAGGTGATTGGTGATTTTGTACAATTTTTTTTAATTACAGTACATACATGGATTTTGAAAACCTTTTCAATAAGGATGAATTATCTCATGAATAGAAAATACTCTAGAATATTTAATAATATAATCCATTGGTATTTCATCTTACTATAGAAAAGATGTAAATTAGTCCAAAAATTTTTACTGATTTCTTAAGCATACCTCATTTATGGTACAGCTGGATGCAACCACTTCATGAGCTGTCTTCACGTGGGGAGAATGATCAGCTTGTTGAAGACACCAATGTTGATTTTATGCAGCAGGGTTGTCATGCATTCTATGCTGACATTATTCCTGATCACCATATTAGCTCTATTGGTAAGAGCTAATATTTACTGTACATACTTACTATTAATGCAACCATGAACAAGTGGTATTTAAGCAATAACACACTGCGGCTAGCCAGGATTGAACCCATGTTGCTTTTCATGAGGCAGGCTAAAACAATATGGGTTCGATCCCCGGCTAGCCGCAGTGTGTTAATACTTACTTTTTTTTTTTGTACCTTGACAGTATCTTTCTCTTGATAATGTTTAAGCTGTTTTAAAATTTAACAATTGTAGTATGTGTAATATAAAAATATTGCCCATTGTAGCAAGGAAAATGATTATACTATTAGCAGGAAAGTTAATATTACAGTACAGTATTATAATACAGTGGTACCTCGGCATACGAACAGCTCTCAACTCGAACAATTATGTAAGTGTATTTTTGTAAGTGCTTTTGTAAGTGTATTTTTGGGGGTCTGAAACGGATTAATCTAATTTACATTATTCCTTATGGGAACAAATTTGTTCGGTATCGGCACTCGAACAGCTTTCTGGAACGAATTAACTCGTAATCCAAGGTACCACTGTACTTAGCATTTGATTATTTTATGTATACATATGCTGTGTAAGATTGTATATAGGTACATATAATTTATATTTAATCATAATTCCTTCTATTTAATTTTTTTGTTATTGTTAGGTGCAAGCTACAAGAGTTATGCACTACCCACCATTACTAATCCTGCCCTTGAGTTCTCCTTGGCTCTCTTGCGCATTGCTCTCATAGAAGAGACACTCACCCAGGGCAAGACAATTAAGACAAATAAGACAGGTATGACGGCATATTTCAACAATTTTTATGAAATGAAGAAGCATTGTTCCGTACACTGTCTTCTGAGATGTTAATCTTTCATACAGTAATAGTTTTCTGAACCTTTTGCAGGAGAAATAAACAGGTTTTATATCAACTTAATATGTAATCTTTCCAGTGTATACACTGGAAAGATTACATATTAAGTTGATTACATTCTTAACACTTATTCTACATGATTACTGAACTCCGTTGATTTACATTTTTATATCTACAATGCAGGGGCCTAACATAGAAGATGAAGATGTTCCAGTGAGCTCATTTAATTAATATTGAAGTACGAGTATTGCAGCTGATTTTTATGCATGCTTTTTACAGTAAACTCAATAATCCAAAATTTTTGGAAAACTGGAGTTTCATCTTCGGGAATATCATCTGAGATTAATAACTGTACTATACTGTATTTATCTCAGGCTGTTGTACTATATCTTGCAAGCTCTTGTGTTCAAATATATGATATGATATATAGACCTATTTCTTGGTATTCCAAGTCAGTAAAGTGATTAAAATCTACAACCTCAGTAAATTCAGCCTGTGCATTGAGCTTTTATTGTGTACATCGTACACTTTTGACATTCGAGTATCTATTGAGAGAATTATAGTACATAATTAACAACTTTATTTAGGATTTTGGCAAATTTGGAGGGACGTCTAAACTGTCGTATCTGAGCGCCTCTGCAAAGACAGTGATTATGTATGAGTGATGGTGAAAGTGTTGAATAATAATGAAAGTTTTTTTCTTTCTTTTTGGGTCACCCTTCCTTGGTGGAAGACGGCCAACATGTTAAAAAAATTTTTTTAATCTATTTTATAGCTAAGATATAATTTTTATGGCTCCAAAAAGAGATCGTGCCTCAGAGGCAGGTTTGGGTTACCTTTTCAGTGTGATGTGGTTCATTGACACACCTGATAGTATCTAACAATAGATGCAGAGGTTGGTGTCTTAGAGAAGAAATCTGGACAATTATTGGTTATTTGTCTACAACTGAAGATTAAGGAGGGCTTGTCCTGCATATCATGACAGTTCTTGAAAGTACGTTAAAAAAAAAAAAATTAAATTCAAAACTACTGAATGCAGTAGAATACAGTAATCTTAATTTACCTTTGTGATAAAAGGGTATAATAATAAAAATTTGTTTTTTAACACTGGCCATCTCCCACCGAGGCAGGGTGACCCAAAAAAAAGAAGGAACGTAAAGTTTTTCGTCTTTTTACATTTAGTAATTTATTCAAGAGAAAGGGTTACTAGCTCCTTGCTCCCGGCATTGTAGTCTCCTCTTACGACACGCATGGCTTACAAAGGAAGGATTCTTCTCCACTTCTCCATGGAGAATAATGTATACATGGTAGCTTCTTTTTTTTTTGTATCAAGACCACTTTCATAAATATTTTTGCCCTTTAAAATTGAATGATTTTTTAATGTGGTACCACTACATATGTTATACTGCACAAGTAAAAATCATAATACACTGTATATATTTTTTAAGGACTGTGAACACCAGTGCAAAAATAAAACTTCTATAACAATTTACAACCAGGTTTGTTACGTTGATAATTGTAATTTTAATTTTGTATTCTAGTAAAAGTTTTTTTTATTGTAACAGTGGTGACTGAGGTTGCGCGTGGAATACTGCGAGAAGACGTGTCTCTTGGGCTTACTCTACTGTTAATGTTGCAGCAGCCTGAGGATGCTGCAGCTGTATTATCTAGTCTCCCACGCACTGACATCTCATTACAGGTTAGAGTAAGACATTGATTTATAAATTGATGTAAAAACATCATATTTGAACTGAAACTTTCTTGAATGTGATAGAGAATTAGAGCTAATCAGAAAATTTTGTCATGAAGATGATTTTGCTTTTCTTTAAAATTTCAAACAATTCAACACTGAACATACTTTACACAGGTTTATGATATGATAGGGTTTTGTGCCTTATTATGTGAGCACTAAGTGGGACCCCCTTTCTTCATTTTTTCTCTCACTTGACTCTTTCAACAAGTTTTTTGTTGTATTTAGCTGTTATGACCTCTTTGACATTCTTTTGAGCACCACTACATGCAAAAGCTCTTTTTTCTTCTTTTTATCATTTCTAACTCTGGATCGTTGATTTATTCACACAATGCATATGCAGTTTCGAACACACGTGCACCACCTCTAAGCATATCTAACAACTGTTATTTCAACTAAGTCATAGATTCATGCTTATTCTTCTCACACTTCCTGCACTAGTATACATCTAGGGTGCCATGTGCCATGGTTATAACATTGAGAGACCAGATAATTATGAAAATTTCCAAACTAGCTTGATATACACTGAGTGAGACCACTTACGTTATGCAGGTGTTGTTAAGATCTGTTCTACTGACATATCAGTGTTCTGACATTCATTTGTGGAGGCCATTGGATAAATCACCTGTGTAAATTTTTTCCATTTTCTTTACATATGCTCTGTCTCAATCAATTTCCATGCTAGAACACCAGTTGTATCGAAGATTGAGACACATATGCAACATATGGGAATCTTTATTAAGGAAACGCTAAACAGTGGTTTCATGAAGTCACTGTGTGGTGAAACGTTTCCTTAATAAAGATTCCCATTTGTTGCATATGTGTCTCAATGTTCAACTTGTCGTTTTAAAAACCATTTATCACACCAGTTAGTATATTGTTTGTTTGGCGCATTATTGATACATATGGATGAAAGGATGCAAATGCATTCACTTAGGACATCTTTATTAAATGTGTTATGGTCCCAGGATCAAAATGTATCCAGTAAAGATTTCCTAAGTACTTGTATCCAGTCAAGATTTCCTAAGTACTTGTGTTCTTTTATCCATATTGTCTGTATCAGTTTACCTTCTACCCTCATTAATACATATGCATACACCTTAAAATTAATGGGAACACCCATGAAGTGACTGACAATTGTACTGTGTAAGAGTTGATGAAAAATGCCTGAAATACTTGGGTCTATAGATTTAAAATTATGATTCTTATTTATTGAAATATTTAAGAGATAATTTGCAGCCATCTTAAATTGCAAGTTAAGGCATCAGACATGTATTTACTGTATGTATTATAGAAAATTATGTATATCAGTAAAGATTGCTAGGGAATGAGTGAATGTAATGAATTTTCTTTGTTTAGGTTATCCTGCCTTGCTGGAATTGGCTGATGTGTGAATAAGAACTGTACATTTGCATTCCATATATATATTTTTTTTCATTTGCAGATGACCCAGTATTATTATGCTCTACAAATATTCACAAGTCTTCACCCATGGACTGAGCCGTGTATCGCTCCGGTGTTCCTTCATGATCCAGCAGACGTTATTGCCCATGTTTCTAGCATTATTGAGTCCTTAAATGTTTCAGAACTTGATGTAGAATTAAAACAGTTAATACAATTGTTCCAGAGCACTCAGGAGCTTGTAGCAGACTATGTACAGGGTCAGGCACTCCAACGACTTGGTGCTGGAGTAGACATTGATAGATTTTTAACAGATCCTAGCTATAAAGAGGACACAGTTCTCGGCCTGGCTATGACACTGGACAATGAGGTTTTAGAGTTGGCTCTCACGTTGGCCAAAAAGTATGAGGTGTCACTCTGGCAGGTGTATATGACTCATTTACAACACCTCTTTGACTCTGAAATTACTACTGCAGAACTTAAGAAACATATAACCGAAAAAGATATGATTCAAACCCTTGGCAAGGAACCAAAGGAGTTTGTGTCTCGCATGGAACAAAATGTCTTACTGACGGTGAACGGTTGTGACCATGAACGGCTACTCCTGTACTATTCTTTGATTGAACAGTGTGGTGGCAAAGAACCAGAAAGTAAGGTGGCCCCATCCCATGTTAAACTCCTAAAAAAACTTAAAGGCTCAGCAGAGGGTCTGAATTATAAATTACTTTTAAAGCCCAACTCTGATGTTTTAGCTATTCTCCATCCAGTTCTGACTGCTGAAAATGTGAATAACCTTGCTAAAGTTGCAAAAAATGTACCATGCAAGGAAGGAGCTGGCATTGAGCCAAGTACTGTTTATTGTGCTTGGGCTCAAAAGTATTTTTTTGAAAGTCCATCTGATAAAAAGCCCAAGACTTCAAGTGACTGGATTCACAGGTATTAGTTTAGTTTTCTTTGACATATTTAATTAATTAAATACCAGTATTTAGATCATGTAATTGTTAAACCTAAAGTTTGTGTGTATATTTCTTTGATAACTAATACTGTAAATGTAATAGATCATTTTTGTTATATTTTAGTGTGGCTGTGGATATTATGCCATACTGGCATACAATACAGGAATGCTTTTGGGCCAACAGTCTGTAGGTTGGACAAGTTTGGGAGGGTATATAGAAGAAAGAAATTGAAAGTACTGTAAACAAAGAAAAGAGCAAAGCAATGAGAATAGCACAAAATTTAGGAAGTGAAAATTTGGACATGAAGTAGGAGGGAGTAAGGAGGAAGTGAATGTATTTAGATATTTGGGAGTGGATGTGTGAGCAGATGAGTCTATGAAACACAAGATGAGTCACAGAATAGAGGAAAGAAAAAATGTTGATTGTGTGTCAAGGCATCCTTGGAAAAAAACAAATTTATTAATAGAGGCAAAAAGGAAATAGGCTTGAGAATGGTGGTACCAACCCTTTTATGTAGGTGTGAGGCATGGTCTTTATATGTTGCAGCAAGGAGGAAGCTGGAAGCAGTAACAAAGGTCATGTTTGAGAGCAATGTGCAGTGTGAATATTATGCAAAGAATTTAAAGAGTAAAATTTAGAAGACTGGCATTATGAAAGATGCAGCAAAATATTTTTACCAAGAGGGTGTACAAAGCATTGGTAGAAGGAAGAAGGGGTAGGGGTCATACCAGGAATGGTTAGAGGGAGGGTGTGTGAAGGAGGATTTAAGTGTTAGGTGCTAGAGCATCCAGCAGGCATGTGTGAGCATGTTAGAACAAAATGAGTGGATTTTAGGGGTTTGACATGCTGTTGGAGCATGAGCAACATAACAATATGAAGGGATGCACAGAAACCTGTTAGCCAGACCTGAGTCCTAAGGTGGGTAATACAGGGCCTGCAACCTGAAGGAGGGCTGGGGATATTACATTGGAGGGTCACTTGAATTGTCTTGTCTACACACGTCTGACAAGAAAATTATTAAGTAAGTGACGGTGAATGTTTCATTTTTTTGGGTTGCCTTTTCTTGGTGGGAGACAGCCAGTGTCTATTCTATTTCTATTCTGCAGATATGAGTTATGTGGAGAGTACATGCAGAAAATGAACCCTCCTGATATTGTCAAGTTTGTGAATCAACTTGTTCTGTCTGACATGGGATCTCGGATGGTACCGTTAGAGGCCAGGCTAGAGTTCACTCGCAGAGCTGTTAAGTTTTGCAAGCATCAGCAAAGCAAACAGAAGGTAATCCTTAATGTTATTCCATTTGTTCATGGGTACTTGTAAAATTTAAGCTTATGGTAACTTTTAATTATCTCTGTACAGTATTTACAGACATATAATTTATGCAAAGGGTATCCATAGTTGGATTCATAATTATTTATTAACTTATTTGTCATTACCTGTTTGTAATTACAGGAGCAAAACTATGTTTGTGGTATCCTATCATCACTTTACTTTGTAATGCAATCTTTAAAGTTTCCAGTAGGTATAGCTGCTATTACCTCCTGTAGACCATTCTAATACAGTGGTACCCCGACTTACGATATTAATCCGTCAGAGAGGGCATATTTTAAAGCGAAACAATCGTAAAACGAATCAATTTTCCCCATAAAAAATAATGGAAATAAACTTAATCCGTCCAAGACTTCCAAAAGTAGTTAAATAAAATATTTTTTAGAACTTTTGGACATTAAATAATACAGAATTGAATAAAGAATACATAAATACATGCAAATATTGTACAATAACATGTCACTTACATTTATTGAAGAGTTGTTGATTTTGGAGGACGGGAGGAGGGAGAAGGTGGAGTAGTATGCTAGTGTTTGGAAGGGAATCCTTCCATTAACACTGCAGGTGGTAAGTTCTTTTCTGGGGTTACTTCCCTTTTTCTTTGAATGCCACTAGGACCAGCTTGAGAGTCACTAGACCTCTTTCTAACAACAAATTTGTCCAGGAGCTCTGTGTCTGGCGATTCTTTAACACATCCCTGAAATGACACACCACTGTGTCATTGTACAGGTTGCCAGCACGGCCTGCAACAGCATGGTTAGGGTGATATTCATCCATAAATGCTTGCACCTTGCTCCACATTCCACAAATGTCCTTAATCTCTGTTTTGTGATCACAGATGCACCTTTTGCAACAACAGCTTCCTTGATTTTACTTGAATATTTCTTATCCACAATGGTAGCGATGGTAGAATAGGGTTTACCATACAGCCTGGCTAGCTCACTGATACGCACTCCACTTTCATATTTTTCTATTATCTCCTTCTTCACTTCTATCGTACATATATTTCTGTTCCTCTTTGCCACAGGCTAGCACTAGATCTTCCTTGGACCCATGGTAGCTTATTTAGCAGTTGCAAGCACTAAAAACAGCAGGGAATAATGACAATATACTGGTATGAATGCGTGGGTGTGGAGTGGGTGTCTCTCGTTGAAAAATTAGCACTGGGTCCTGAGGGTGCGCTAGCTGGGCGCCAAGCGGACAGGTCGTACGTGTCGTAAACGAGCAAACATCGTAGCACCACACAATTTCTTGTTAAATATCGGTTCCGAAAATAACGTAAGATGATAACATCGTAGCCGGTTCACTGTACTTTTTGTTTTTGGTGAAAAGACACAAGGGTTTTCTTCACAAATAGTGGTAGAACACTGGAATAGGATACAAAAGGAAGTACAGTGGTACCCCGAGTTTCGGCTATAATTCCTTCCAGAAGGCTGTTCGAGTGCCGTTACTGAACAAATTTGTTCCAATAAGGAATAATGTAAATTGGATTAGTCCGTTTCAGAACCCCCAAAAATACACTTACAAAAGCACTTACAATAATACACTTACATAATTGTTTGAGTTGGGAGCTGTTCGAAACTCGGGGTACCACTGTATGTACAAGTAAATGCTACAACCACTGGTAACTTTGAAATGCATGATAGATTAAATACTGAAGATGGAATACTGTAACTGAAGAAAGTGTATTGAACACTTGCCACTGCTCATTAATAACCACATGGAGGCAGAAACTCAGAAAATTAATTGGGGTCCTCTTCAGCAGGAGCGGACCCCAGCATGGGGGGCCGAAATATACAGACCAATTAATTTTCTGAGTTTCTGCCTCCTTGTGGGTTATTATTGAGTATGGAATATTATGATTATACATATGCTCCTAAAGCTACAAATAGGTAACTGCATATAGGTAATGATTATCATTTCATAAAAAATATTTAAGTTGTTTGAGCTATAGAGTTAGTATGATTGATTTATAATTTATTGGATGTATGAAATTTAATTCATGAACTATTTTCAATACTAATATTTGAATATTTACATTGTCTAGAAAAGTGCTGCATTTGGGCATTATAATCTGTATATACTGTATAATTTTATTATATCTTGTCAAACAAATTTTATTATTTTCCAAAGTTCATTAAAGGCAGGTTCTTATTTCTTATTTTTATTAGTTTACTGAGGAAGAAGAAGGCTGGATGGTGAGTCTCATATTTGTTTTGCATCTATCACTTATATGTCTGTTTAAATTTCTATACAATATCCCATTTTTGTGGACACATCACCTTATTCAATTATATAATGTCCTTTCTCATTTACGTGTGTTCATTTTAAATATTAAGTGTGGCCTAGTTTTTGTATGTATTTTTGTTTAATATGAAGTACAGTGGACCCCCGGATTACGTACTGCTCCAAACTCGAACAATTATGTAAGTGTATTTTTGTAAGTGCTTTTGTAAGTGTATTTTTGGGGGTCTAAAAGGACTAATCTAATTTACATTATTCCTTATGGGAACTAATTCGTTCGGTAACGGCACTTGAACAGCATTCTGGAACGAAATAATGACGTAATCCAGGGGTCCACTGTATATATTTGAGGTGTGGCTTTTCCCAACAAAGCAGGGCACAGAGTTCACAGTTCAGCATTCCAATGAACTACAACATTTCCACCCTTGTTTTTATAGTGAAAGTACTATATGTACTTACAACATCTAAACAGTTAGCCAGATCCTCTGAATATCTTCATAAATATTACCTTGCTAATATTCCAACAGTACGGCAAATTTCTTCAACCATGAATAATTACTCACTCCAAATGAGGACATTCAGATGATCCTGATGGTTATTAAAAGCCTTTGCCTCAGTTCTTCTTTTACACCTTTCAGCAAATTCTTTCCTGGAAATGCCTACTTCTCCCTTCCATTTGCCCCAGATTTATACACCCTCCTTACCAACCTTCCTTTTCCCATTCTTTAT
This sequence comes from Cherax destructor, assembly GCA_009830355.1. NCBI lineage: Eukaryota > Metazoa > Arthropoda > Malacostraca > Decapoda > Parastacidae > Cherax > Cherax destructor. The sequence continues at coordinate 363,471 of WNWK01000350.1, forward strand.
AATTGACCAAACCTACACAACAACCCCTCTTTCATATTGTACCTCTACACTATCTTCTAATAATAACTAAACAATTGTATGGGTAAGTAAAATATAAAATACAGCAAATTTTTTTAATTCATCTTGAACAGTACATAATTAGAGTAACTTATTCTTACATGACAGTTAGCTGATGATGGTCAAGGTTGGCAAGAGGCATCACAAGAAGTAGAACGGTGGGGAACTCATCTAGAGCTTTTACGCTCTAGTACATTCCAAAAGCTGAAAAAGAGTAAGGATCCAAAACTTAGGAGTTATGCCAACAGGGTAAGTTCTATTAAACCTAAATAGACAAAGGTTGTCTGTTTTTTATATTGTTCTGGACATTTCAGATAAGATTCCCTCTTTGTGCAGTGCTAAGAAAGAGAGGGTAAGATGTATGAATTTGTTATTAAATTGCCTGAAACGTGCCGACTTGCACATTTAATTCTTGGCAATCATTAGTCATACCTAATCTTATTTATTAAAATGGCATGGCATATAAAAAAATAGTAAAATTTTAAGGGGTAAAAGAGAAAATATCAGAAATACATTGCTCCATTAAAGTGTTTATTTTACTTATAGTTTGCCCAGACTGGCAGCAGTGAACCTCTGCTATGGAAGCTGTCATTATCAGTGCTGCTAGAGGGATCAAGCTTGGATGTGCTGCAAGAAGTGCTGAGTGTTTATCCTGAGGGCTCCACTAGTACACCTGAAGATGTTATAATGGACACACTGAGGCTCTTGATTTCTCATTGGAAGGGCCATGATACACAGGTTTGTTAGAACTACTTGCATTCTGCTGTTTTATGAATTCACTTAGTGTTCCCTCTCTAATGGATAGCAGGACCTTTAGTAAAGAACAATCTTCATATTCTTTTTTTTTTTTTTTTTAGCAAGTGTTTTATTTTTACTCTTATTTCCCTAGGCGAATTTAACACTTGAAGATCATAATCCCTTGAGGATCTATGATCATGTTCTCCATCAAGTGCATAACTACATAGAGGAAGGTGGCGAACTACTGACAGAGGAGGAGGTTCTTGAAGAAGTTCATAGCTTATGTGATGATTCTTCTGTGCTTCTTGCTACCAAAGTCGATGTGCTAACCATAACAGAAAAGGTGAGGCTGGACTATGGAAAATTATGTTTATTATTATTACTACTACTGTATAACATTCATTGGAAAGGGCTAAACTCTTCAGGGGCTTTCATTGTTATACTTAGGGAAAAGTTCTAAATACAGTGGTCCCTCGGTTTTCGCAGAAAATTCGTTCCAGAATGCTGCTCAAGTGCCATTACCGAACGAATTTACTTCCTTAAGAAATAATGTCACGTAGGTTAGTCTATTTCAGACCCCCAAAAATACACTTGCAACAGCACTTACGAAAATACACTAACATAAATGTTCGAGTTTGGAGATGCACGAAAACCGAGGGACCACTGTACTGGGGTCATACACTACCAAAGAAGTGGGAGGGAAGCAATAGAGATGGGACTATACCAAGTTTCTTGTCGATACTGATACTCAATTTTAGGCAGATACTCATACCATCAAAGTTGGCCAATACTGATGCTAATACCGATGCCATTAAAATTAACCGATCCCCACTTATACTGATGCCTCGGCACACCCCTAGGAGACAGTCAGGTTTGCTTCTAATAAGGGGAGGATATATACAATTCTTTGGATCAAGTGTCCCTACCAGCATCAAGAAACCTCCCTTGAGAGGCAAGAGGCTTACAGAGCCTGGGGAATCAATTTGATCCAAGGAAGGGAAGGTAAGCATTATGCCTCAGAAACTCTTAATTAAATCCTGAGACATTAAAATGACTTTGTAACATAATTGACACACAGGAAAAGAATGTATTGTATATTTAAATCTGCAATGTGTGTTAATGAGGACATAAAATTTTATTATTATTTACATCAATTGCTGCCCCGTTCATTGGAGAACATGCCAGCTTCATTTCAAACACCTCCAACACTGACATGCTTACTTTGCCCTCCTCTCTCCAGGTCTGCCTCTGTTGTAAACACTCTCTTTATTTAATAACTAACACTAATTTGATTTATTAATGGTAGACCCCATCCTTTCAGCCAATGTTCTTCCTCAACATCTACATCTCTCTTCCCCTCCATCTCTAACCTATGCTGTGCAGTGCTTTATTACCTTACTATTTGGTGCTTTCCATAAATATAATATGTTAACCACTAAATCCATGTGAATCATTCATCACAAGGAGTGATGTAGGGTCAGTCCTGTTCTTTAATCCTGTTCCTAATGAAATATTGAATAGAAATTTTAAGACTACTGAATTTAAAGCAAGATACCATGTTATGTAGCTATTAAGATGTGACATTCATCTGATAACTTAAAACTACTAGGTAGGGTTGGTTAAAAAAGAGCAGAAATAAAAAATGGTTAAGTGAAGATTCCAACAGGCTTAATTAATAAAAGAACAAAAAAAAAAGGGGGGGGGAAATAGGGGTAAAAGATTCAGGGTGACATACAGTTTGTAGGTGTGTTTGTATAAAAGAAAGTGAGAAAGTGCTAAATAGGTCTTATCATAAAGGATTACATTATATACTGTTTATCTTGTGGCCTTTCTTAGTAAACATTCAGTGGTGTATATTGTTTAGTTGGAGATAGTTCTCAGGATTTTAGTATCACTTCAAGTATTACAGAAACATCTTGTATCATTACTAGCTTATTTCAGACTATTTTCCTCTCCACAGCATTTATCACTGAACAATGAAGATATGCAGCTTTTGCGAGTTATGCGCACTGGTGGAGTGGTGGCTGGTGCATGGCCTGAAGAACAGAGTCTAACAGTAGAGCAAGATCAACTAGTCTCCAGTGAGACAAGAGCAACTCTTCTGTCCTCACTCTTAGCTCACACCAGCACCATACAACAAGCACAGGCTCTGGTAGAGCTGCTCAAACTTTGGCCACCATTTAATCAAGAGGTACAAAATAAATGGCTGATTGTCTTACTGTATTATGAAATCATACTAATACTGAGATTTAATTAATTGATGTACAGTTTTATAAAGCTAGAGCAAGGTAAATTTTATGAAGGGATTCAGGGAAACAGATTAGCCAGATTGGAGTCCTGGAGGTGGGAAGGGCAGTGTATCCACTGAAGGAGTGGGGTGGGGAAGTTGCAGGCAGAAAGTAATCTTAAGTATGATGTCAGTACACTTCTGGAAAGATGGCAATAGAATGAATGATGTTAAATGTGTTTTTTTCTTTGGGTCATCCCACCTTGGCAAGAGATGGCTTTTGAATTAAAAAAAAGTGATCACTTTTTTTTTTAAAGGTAACAGATATTGGGATGGCATTCAGAGGCAGTTTATGCCAGAAGTGTATGTTAGATTAACTGAGATATTTGAATATTCTGCATGGTCTATAGATACTGTTTTAGGTAATTAAATTTGGTATCTTTTTATTATTTCAGGTATATATGGATATATCGACCAATCCATGGCTAGCAGTACTTAACAAGATACTAGATATAACTGAAAAAAATCCATCATCTAGTTTAGATATTATATGGGAAGCAGCTCAAGATGCATTTGGTCTAAACCAGGTGAGTGTCTATGTAGTCTATGAGACTGAACATTTCAACAAAAATAAATGGGTGCATTATATAGAGGTACAGTAAAGCCAAAATTAATATATCAAAACCCTGTGTATTGGGATAAGACAATGTATGTTGGAGAACAACTCTGCATAGACTAATCTGCCTTCTATTGAACAACACGTGCCCTAGCTCACCCCAGCCTAGCAGCTCCACTATTTTTTTTTTTTTTTTATGCTTTTGCCATTACATTTTTTTTTATTATTATTATTATTTAAGACTGACTTATCCTAGATTCATTATTGGTCTTATTATAGTTGCAATTTTAATAGTTTACAGGAGATAAGGTTATCACTTTCATCTGGCAATATACAACCTACTTTTATACTTGTTTTCTGCATCTTGAAGCCTTAAATTATTGTACTGTGTTTTTTATATACAACATCTAATATTTAAAAACTAATTCAAGTGGTGCTCATTTAAAAAATAATAATTTATATTTTCTCAAGTTCTGTAGTACCTTTTTTCTGATGTCACTATGCTATGTTGCATTATGATATCTGGTTATGTTTCATAATGCTATGTTTCCATAGCATTATTAGAAACATTTTCATATTATGCTCTTGGGGAAGCTCTAAACCTGCAGTGGTCCTATAGCACATCAGGTAATCCTGTTTGATCCAAGAAAGTGTAGGGTGCTCCAGTTTCCTGGATCAAGATCACTTCATCAGCATCAAGGCACCCCTCTCCACTTTTTAGGGACTTATTTCATAACCTTATAAGTAGCATACTCCTTCACTTTTATATATAGTATATATATTTCAGTTGCCCAATGGATGTCTGTGTGTGTTGGTTAAGAAACTTCAAAATCTGGGACGAGTGGCTATCAAATGCAGCTCTAAAGTTGCCCTGCTTTCAGATGATGCCACAGTTCATGGTGCTGTGATAGACAACATGGAATCCATCAAAGAGGTAAACTGATTGTTTTTCTAGCCAAATTCTAAGATTATTTCCTATTTTATCCAACTTCCTATCTCCCAGCCTTAACCCTAACCACATGAGGTGGAACATTTTTTTAAATCTGACAGGATATTAATTACATTTCTTCCAGTTACTTCAAATCTGTACACTAATGTATGCATTCCATTATTCTGTACCTTTTTGATTTGCCTCGCTCCTTTACTTTTACCCAGAAAAGCCTTTTAATAATTCCTTTCAAACCAAAGTACTGCAATTCTATAATGTACTTTTTGACTACTATACATTGTTTTTGGTAAAGTATCCACGAATATATATACATCCATCTATTTTTATCTTTTTTTTTTTTTTTCGAGTCGGCCATCTCCCACCGAGGCAGGGTGACCCAAAAAGAAAGAAAATCCCCAAAAAGAAAATACAGTGGTACCTCGGTTAACGATATTTTTTCATTCAGAATGCTGTTCAAGTGCCATTACCAAACGAATTTATCCCCATTAGGAATAATGTAAAATAGACTAGTTCTTTTAGACCCCCAAAAATACACTTACAAAAGCATTTAAAAAAATAAACTTACATAAAAGGGAAGGTGAGTTTGGGGACCATCGTTAACCGAGGTACCACTGTACTTTCATCATCATTCAACACTTTCACCTCACTCATACATAATCACTGTCTTTGCAGAGGCGCTCAGATGCGACAATTTAGAATAGTCCCTCCAAACTGTCATTATCCCAGACCCCTCCTTTAAAGTGCAGGCATTGTACTTCCAATTTTCCAGGACTCAAGTCCTGCTAAATCTTAATAACCGGTTTCCCTGAATGCCTTCACTAAATATTACCCTGCTCACACTCCAACAGCTCGTCAGGTCCCAAAAACCATTCATATCCATTCACTCCTATCTAATTCTCCTTATTTGCACATTCAAAATTTTGCTCCAGTGCAAGTTATATGAATATAATCATAGGCAAGTCACAAATTATGTGAAATAACTATTCATATGGCTTTATAGGTAGTAGGTTTTAGACAGCAGTCAGCTTGCATTTAAACTGTAATGTCCATGGACTTCTGACAAGGCAGTTATTGGATGAATGATGGTGAATGCATTTCCTCGTTTTGGATCGCTCTACCTTTGTGAGAGATAGCCAATGTGTTATAAAAAGCATTTATTTGTTAGATTTATAGCTTATTAACTGCATGAGGGTCATTAAGGCCACACACTACCTTTTCACAAACAAGCAAGGATACATTATTTACTAAAATATGAAATAAAATAAACTGTACATGGTGTATGTACTCTTGCTGTATATGCATCACCAGATCAGGTTACTTTACCTTACCTCTGACAGCCATAATTGACCAAAATGATATATTTCAGGTGAAGAAATCTGACTACGATGGAGATTTAATTTGCTCGGTGATCTCGCGAGAGTTGGTGCCCATGTGTCTACCCACGCCACTATATGGACCACTTGTTGCTCACTTAGTAAGTTATACATATTACTGTTGTCCCTTTTTCTATGGATTGTTTCTTAATGCAAATGCAGCCAACTTGGTGGTACAGTACTGTATAATACATTGCTAGCTAACCAACTGTAGTGAAAATACAGTGGACCCCCGAGTAATGAGCAAAATTCATTCCAGAAGCCTGCTCAAGTGCCATTACTGAACGAATTTACTCCCTTTAGAAATAATGTCAAGTAGGTTAGTCCATTTCAGACCCCCAAAAATACACTTACAATATTATACTTACATAATTGTACGATATCCAGGGTGCTCGTTACTCGGGGGTCCACTGTAGTATAGTGTTAAACTGACAGTACATAAAGGACAGTAACAAATTAAGAATAGAAGAAAAAAAAAAACATTGCAACCAGTGGAATGGTAGCTCAATCCTGCGTAATCTCTTACTCATATTGTTAGTCACAGGAGTGTGAAATCTCAATATTTTGTTTTGAGAGATGTAGAGACATTGTTACCTGGCACTTGAGTTGGTATTGAAATATTTGTAAAAATGCTAATTTGAGTATTAACCTTAGTTATATGTATTCCTGTTTGCTATTTGTAAACTTCATTCATGTTTCCCCTACTTCATAACTGTAAATATTTCTAGTGTGCACCATATAACCCTTCTGGATTTATAGCTTCTCTAGGACTATAATAATCCAGTGTGCAGCAATTTTAATACATCTTCATAGGAAAGATTTCTGATACAGGGGACTGACTTACCTTTCCGAGTCCAGGATATAAGCCCACATCACAGAAGAAACAGACATGCATGTTCCCTAGCCTAAGCACCTGTAGATTTTAAGCAAGTATACAATGGCAGATACCACCACTTAAAACTTATGAGATCATGGAAATGATATCCTGGCACCCTAAATATGAGAGTAGCTCACTTTATGTAGAATTGTTCCAGGCCCATAGCAGCTATACTAAGCTCTATTTAATTCCTCATGCTTTGTGAAACCCACTGATCATAAATAGTGAAGGTATATTTCACATACAGGATGACAAATAGAAATGTAGCACTGCATAATAGCAAATTCATGTAAATCCAGGCATTATTATAATCGTAAGTGCTAAACTCACAAGGGATAAAGTCAGGCAAATCTGCACTCTGGCATTGTTTGTTAGTACTGCATTCTCGACCTAGCAATTAATATTGTATTTGTTGTTATTTAAATCTTTAAATAAGAAAAAAATATACAGTAAAACTTCAATTTAACAGATTTCGAAAAGACCCAAGTCTGCCATGTAAATTATTTTTGGAAATGAGCCAAAGTCAGCTATTTCCAAAAACTGTTTAGTATTGTCAGGTTTGCAACAAAAGAATCTAATTTTTCCACCACACATGGTAAATAAAATTACTATTAGCTTCATTGCAGTATACAGTAGCTGTAAATTGTACAGTATTGTATTTTTTTTTTTTAATGTATTTTAACATTTGGATTTAGTGAACAGTCAGCATTAATTGGCACTCTACACCCCCCTTCCCATATTGTTCTGTTAAATCATGGTTTTACTGTATGTGCAATACTTGTATGTATTTAATTATATGTACATTTACAATATAATGTTTGTATTTTTTTTTTAACCAGATGGAGACTGGGGACAAGGCAATGTTGAAGTCTGCAGTTGAACAATTACAGAATGCTGGTCACTATCAAGAGGCAGCCAGCTTAGCATTTACCCAGACATCAGTCCCAAAATCATTGAGGTCTATGACATCTGTTCTACAGACATATAAAAAATGGCTTTAAATTTATATTTAGAAGGCAGTTACTGTCACATGTAGTAATGTGTAAGAAAAATGTATTGTGGGATACACCAGAGTATAGTGGTACCAGTGATTGTTTGGATGTGAGATTTGGTACTTGAATGTTGCAGGAAGGAAGCAGTGGTGGTGTGAATGTCATGCAGATAATAAGAAGTGAGAAATTAGACAATATGGTTGTACAAAAAGTATAATTCAAGAAGAAAAAGGGTTTGTGCAAGTTGGTACACTTAACAGCACAGCATGACATTATACAGAAATTGGTGGGGTAACAAGAAGTTAGGTGTCATCAGTACTAGTAGGGTGTGTGGACGATGGTGCCACTTGTGCTTGCCAATGGGTTTTTACCTTATAAGTAGATTCAAGTTACTGAAGGCTTCCTTATTTTGTTTTGGGTGTTTGAAATCCATATGAATGTGGGATCCAAGCATCATTTGGTCTTGTCCTTAGTAATAATCCACAAGATATGAGTTTTCTCTGTGTACAACTCACACATTACTCAAATTGTGGGTTTTACGTATGTATTTGTGCTCAAGGACTTTGGTATGTAGAGTACATGATGTGGGCTTGTCACACACTCCACACAGGATCTTGTATATTCCTGCCTTAGTATGGTCATTATTTTTGGATTTTTTGTTTTGTTGATTCAGAAATGATCTTTAACATAACAGCTACTTTAAGGGCCTGGGTGTGGGCTGATTTATTGCTCGTTTCCTGTTTGCAGAAGTGGTATTTAGTTAAACAAAAATATTGGTGGTGGTATTGCATTCATTATCAAGAAACTCGGGGCTACAGATTCCAAGTGCCCTGAGGAAGAAAGCAGTAAGTTACACCACTTTTCATGCATTTGTTGTGGCATGAAAAGTGAATAGGATTTCTTGTATACCTGGAATTTTATTGTGTTATTGACCAAGTAATTTAACATACAGGAAGAAAATGGCATAATTTTGTTCAGTTTCACGTGCACTCTGAATGGAGGGTTCAGTTGGTTGCTGAAGAATTCTAGGTTGAACCACCTGAGTGTGATAAGAATATTGTCAACACATTGAAGTCAAGGTACTGTGGATGGAATATCTACAAAGCAGTTTCAAGCGACTCCATATATAGGTTAATGATTGTAATCATGGGGGGGGGGGGATGGAAGGTTGAATACCTTCCATCCCCTCTTGAGCATCTAATTCCCTAGATCAAGAAACCTCCCTTGAGGGGTATAGGTTAATGAGTATGGCATTTTTTGTTTGTAGAGAGTATTGCTGGAATTATCTTAATTTTAACTATTTGCACAAGATAAAAGAAATTTTATCAACCTTATGGAATCTTGAATGAAATCCAACTACTTTACCATGAACATCCCCTACAGACAAAAAGGTGGTATGGCAATGGGATCTTCCCAGTAGAGCCTTACTTGCTAACCTGTATATGGAGTCACTTGAAATAGCATCCCACCTACCATAACTTGATTCTTATACATTGACAACTTTTTTTTTATCACACCCAGCTTAGGACTTTTATACAATTATCTCAAGATTGAATCCTATGTTCATTATTATAATCAAATAGAAGCGCTAAACCACAGGGGAATCCTATGTTCAGTTACCCCTTGAAACTGAATAAAATTAGTACGTATTTCCTTCTGAGATGTTAAAATAGAGAGCAGCACTCCAATTCCATGTATACAGGAACCTATCAATGAAGATCATCATCTCCCTATCATGATAAATGTGCAAAAAGTGGTTAACTTTTTTTTTTTTTGAGTAATGAATTTGTAATCTACAGTTTCTTATCAGTAAATGCATTACTGTTACTAGCCTTTCTTAAGACAGCTAAACTACCTTGCCTACTTCAATTCCAGCTGTAATCAAATAGCAAATTGTCCTACCTATAGGGAGCATATCAAACTGCAGATTGGGGGGAAGGGTGTCTTGAACCCATGGCAAGCAACATACCCTAAGCCTTGTGAATGAACAATGCCAAAGTACGTTTTATCATGTACTAACAAGACTAAAAATCTCCACAATACTGAAGCAGGTGCATACCAGATCTAGTGTAACAAACTCTACATACCTAAGAATCCACAAGTACAAATACTTGGGGAAAGCCCACAACTTGAAAGTATGTTTTATACACGGGAAATACTCATCATGAATTGAGCATGTGCTGAAATTATTACTAATGAAGACAAAACCAGGGGGGGCAGTGTCTGGTGGTCACATTTGTACAGACTTAAGACACCACAGCAAAATTGGGGAGCCTTCACTGCTGCCAATATTACAAGTGGTGTAATCTTAGACATGCCCTGCTACTAAATATAATAATAATGTTGCACTACTGCTTGATTTGATTAAAGTATAAATAAAGGTCTTCTGTCTACATAGTCTTTCTTTACCATATTTATTGACATCGTTTGATTACAAATAAATACTACTATATTATTATAATCAAAAGAAGTGCTAAACCACAGGGGTTATGCAGCAAATAGTACTATAGTGATAAAATTTATGTTATCTGTGCTACAGATTTTTTCAAGTCAATATAACATACCTGGGAAATGAAAATTGTATAGGTAGTAGTGAGAGGTCGGTCTTGATAGACTGTTCCACAATTGCATGGCTATGGTTTGGCCAACTGAAAACCCCTGTGGTTTAGCACTTCTTTTGATTATAATAATAATAATTGGCCAACTAAATACTTCCTTGGTTTTGCACATGTGTGTTGAAAAATATAATAGAGTTGATTTCCGAGCATTTTCTTTTAAATTTGTTGCCTTCCCTTATATGGTGGTGACTGTTTTTGTGCTGAATATAAGAATGGTCAGTCTTGGAGGTGTATTTATGTACATCTGGCAGTTTCTACCATATAGAGTTGAACTTTCTTGGGCCCCTGAGATTTATTGTGTTAGTGGCACCCCTGCTTTTCATTGGGGGATGTTGCATCGTCTCCCAAGTCTTTTGCTTTCATAGGGAGTGATTTTCATTTAAAAGTTCGGTACTAATTCCTCTAGGATTTTCGAAGTGTATATAATCATGTATCTCTCCTGCCTGCATTCTAGGGAATACAGGTTGAGGAACTTCAAGCATTCCCAGTAATCAATGTGTTGTGAAGGTTCTCTGTATATTTTCTAGGTCTTAAAGGTGCTGTTGGTGTGCAGCAACATTCCAGGCTATTATTATTATAATCAAATAGAAGCGCTAACATTCCAGGCTAGATAGAACAAGTGACCTGAAGTGTGTCATCATGGGCTTGGCATCTCTAGTTTTAAACCTTCTCATTATCCATCCTGTCATTTTTCTAGCAGATGTGATTAACTATTATGGTCTTTGAGATCCTCTAACATGATCACTCCCAGGTCTTTTACATTAATTTTCACTATTGTGTGGTTGGAATTTGTTTTATAAATCAATATTCGTATGTACTAGTTTTAATTTCCTCACATTTTCCATATCAGAGTAATTGAAATTTCTCATCATTGAACTTTATATTGTTTTCTGCAGCCCATTTAAAGATTTGGTTGATGTCTGCCTAGAGTCTTGCGGTGTCTTCAATGGAGGACACTCAAGTAAATTCGGGTGTCATCTGCAAAGGAAGACACGGTGCTGTGGCTTACATCCCTATGTCAGATATGAGGATAAGGAACAGGATGGGAGCGAGTATTGTGCCTTGTGGAACAGAGCTTTTCACCATAGCCACCTCAGACTTTACTGTTTACTACTACTCTTTGTTAGGAAATTATAGATCCATCTACCAACTTTTCCTATTATTCCATTATCACGCATTTTGTGCGCTATTACACCATGGTCACATTTGTTAAAGGCTTTTGCAAAGTCTGTGTACGTATACTACATCTGCATTTTGTCTTCTTAATTATTATTATAATCAAATAGAAGCGCTAAACCACAGGGGTTATACAGCTTGTCTTCTTAAGCATCCAGGACCTTGTCATAGTGGTCCAGACAGGAGCGACCTGCTCTAAACCCATGTTGCCCTGATGGGTGGCAATCTTGCTTCTTAGAACCCTTTCAAAGATTTTAATGATATAGGACGTTAGCGCTATCGGTCTGTAGTTCTTTGCTATTGCTTTACTTCCCCCTTTGTGGAGTAAGGCTATGTCTGCTGTTTTTAGCAGCTGTGGACGACCCGTGTCCACGAGCACTTTCGTACCGCATTAATGATTGTTATGCATGTGTATGGTAATCATATTGCACTTTACAAATTTTTATTTTACAGTCTCCACACACAGCAGCCCCAGCCGGGAATCGAACTTTTTTTCTCATCGTTATAACGAAACAACGATATTCAAGGACTTACTGTATGTTATCGTCGGAACACTAAAACCAATGCACAGATAACCAACAGCAATTTTATTGTTTCGACAAATTCAGTTGTCATCTGATTTACAAATGTGATTAAAAAAATTAAAATAAAAGGTTATATTCATAAACATTAGGTCTTTTCAACATTTAAACAAATGGGCACAACAATGAAACAGACCAAAATGGAAAATGCCATTATTCCTTCAAAGGATGTGCTTAGATGCTGGTGAGGAGCTCTTGATCAAGTATTGAACCTATCCTTCCCTTTCCTGGATTGAACCTGATTGCCTCCTATTACCCAGGCACTGTATGACCCTTTTACATTTAGTGCTCCCCCCTCCTTACTATTATAATAATAATAACAGCAACATATAGGCAAAAGGTGAAAAATAAATTATTATTATTATAATCAAATAGAAGCGCTAAACCACGGGTTGGTGAAAAATAAAAATAAAATGAGAAATTCATCCAGCCAACTCATGGACACAGTCATAAGCTAGATTGTGTGGTCCATAATTTCTGAAATATGCTGCTTATTTTCTGATACGTATACAGTACTGTAATAATACAGTGGACCCTCGCTATTCAAACACACCAAACTCACCCTTTTATGTAAGTTTATTATTGTAAGTGCTTTTATAAGTGTATTTTTAGGGGTCTGAAATGGACTAATCTAATTTACATCATTCCTTATGGGAATAAATTCGTTTGGTAACAGCATTCTGGAATGAAGAATGTTCGAATAGCGAGGGTCCACTGTATACGAATGACTTCAGTGCTCTGCTGTCCTTATCCGTAAATGGAGCTTGGTCTGGCCTACATAAATAGCATGATAGTATCTACATTTAAATAAAAAATTATACACATTTCTTTGCAAAGGTTACAATGTGTAATTACAATTTTGGATTGTTAAGTACAAAGCCACTATCATGCCGGGCAGACTAATCCTAGTACGTATGTACATAATAACTACTTAAATCTAGACAATATAAGAGTGGTAAACTTTTTAATAAATCTTTATTTAATCTTAATACTAATGCAAGGTAGTCAAGGTGGAGGTTTATAAGAATAATAATCTTGAAGTTGCACATAATAAAAACAGTACAGTGGACCCCTGGAAATCGTACAATTATGTAAGTATAATATTGTAAGTGCTTGTGGAAGTGTATTTTTGGGGGTCTGAAATAGACTAACCTACGTGACATCATTTCTTAAGGAAGTAAATTCGTTCGGTAATGGCACTTGAGCAGGCTTCTGGAATGAATTTTGTTCGTTAGGCGGGGGTCCACTGTATTACAATTAATGGTTCAAACAATAACATTTCATGGATTGGTAGATGTTTAATGGACTAGAGGTCATATACATAATTTAATTGGGAGAAGTTGTTTTGGTTAGTATTGAGAGATGAGATGAGTTTTAAGCATAGCCCTAAATTTGTATGTAGTCAGGGGATCCTTTACCAGTTCAGGTAGTGAATTCCAGATCTTCAGGCCCTTTATGTACATTGCATTTTTGCATAGTGTGAGGCTGACACGAGGGATGTCAAAGAGTGCATTGTGCCTTGTATTGTGACTGCATTCTGTTGTAGATATCAAGGAGAAGTTTAAGTGGAGGGTTTATATTGGAGTTGAATGTTCTGTATATGTAGTAGGCACAACGAGTGTACATATTATTATAATCAAAGAAAGCGCTAAACTGACGAGGGTCATACAGCACTGTGGGGTAGAAAATAGCAATGGGGCTATAAACAGCTAGGTGTAGAGGGAATCAGAGGTAAGGGTTGTGTGTCAAAGTTCATAAAGTAAAGCAGTTGCTGACAAAAAGTCAAAAAGTGATCGTAAGTCAAAGGCAGGACCGTCTGCAAGAAGAGAAGGTAAGGTAAGAGTGGTAGGGCGGCAGTGGCGTTGGAGGTAAATCCTGCGAGCTCACTGGTAAACCGGGTAATATACAAGTGAATAACTGAAAGAGGGACCCGACAAACCTCACAGAGAGTAATAGGGTGTCGTTCCATGAGATACCCATGGGTAAGGGAAGTATGGCCAATGCGGAGACTGGAGACCGTAGTCTCCCAAGTATGGCAACAGTGGTAAGAAGATGGCCACAAACCTAAAAGCAGTTTAATAGAGGGCAATTTGTTATGGTGCATGCCCAACCACCGTTGTTGCCAACGGCTGCGAAGACAGGCAGAGACGACTGGAAAATAATCTCTAAATGGATATACCCTTATTGGAAACTGGAAGATCATGCACCGCTGACCGCGCAGCAGCATCCGCTTGTTCATTTCCCTGCATATCAACGTGTCCAGGGACCCAACAGAAAACGACTGTCTTTGTTTTTGCTAGCCAAACGGCGTAACCATAGTTGGATACGAATTACTAATGGATGAGGGGAATCAAATTGTTTAATGGCTTGTAGAGCACTGAGGGAATCTGAAATGATTATAAACGTCGAAGGAGACATATACTCAATATGGAGAAGTGCTATGAGGATGACATACAACTCGGCAGGAAAAATACTAGCCGAGTCTAAGAAATGACCTCAGACAACATCGTCAGGGAACACCGCAAACCCAACACCGTCAGAAGATTTAGAACCATCTGTATAAACAGCAACGGCATGAGCATGCGACCATAAGTGATGAAGAAAAAGTGTGTGAGAAGCAGTCATAGGTAGGAGAGCTTTGGCACACGGCAGAACAGACACGAACATTCGGAACCTCCCAAGGGGGAAGGGAAAAGGCAGACGCTAAATGAACATACAAGGGAAGTAACTGGAGAGAGGACCGGAGTGAAGAAAAAGAAAGAGAAAACGGTCGGAGTAAGCAGGGGCGGCAAACAAATAATGGGTTTTTACTAACGTCTGAGACCAACCTATACATAGACGGAACACAAAGGTCATGAGCGCAGACAAAGTAACGAATGCAATGAGCATCACAACAATCAGCTAAGGAAGGAACATTCGCCTCAGAATAGAGGCTTTCAACAGGGGATGAACGAAAGACGCCAAGGCATAAACGTAGACCCTGATGATGATGAAGGGGATCTAACTTAGAAAGAGTTGTAGGAGAAGCCGCAGAATAGACTTGGTCGCCATAATCCAGCTTGGACAAGACTAGGGTGGAATGCAAACTGAGGAGAGTTCGGCGATCTGCTCCCCATGAACAATGCACAAGAATTTTAAGGAGATTCAGTCAACCATGGTAAGCTGCCTTCAAAGAGGAAATGTAAGGTTTCCATGTCAATAGGCGATCGAAGAGAAGGCCAAGAAACTTAACCGTATCACATTCTGGAATACGTGAGCTGTGTAAATACAATGAGACATCTGGGATAAGAGGACGTCTAGTGAAGGTAATGAAATGGGTTTTCGTACTAGAAAATTTAAAGCCATGAGAAGTGGCCCAATGGGAAACTCTGTCAATCGCATCCTGAAGGGAGGCTGCTACCAGGCGACAGTCAGTGCCTGCATAAGCTATAGCGAAGTCATGCACGACCAAATATGCGATGGAAGAATGGAAGTTAGGTCATTTATAACTAAGAGAAATACACAAATAACCCACACATAGAAGAGAGGAGCTTACGACGACGGGTAGTGCGTGCTAAGGACACAACCTTGTGGTACTCCCTCAGCTTGAACAAAATCTGAGGAAAGCGAGGTGCCAACACGGACACGAATATGTCTGTCAGATAAGAAAGCAGCAAGGAAGGTTGGTAGATTACCGGGAGAACAGACCAAGCGATAGAAATAGAAATATCAATGCAAGAGAGAGAGACTGAGTACGAGTCAAAATGGGTGGGAGCACCCGTATTTAAAACATGAAGAGGATAAGTGAGAAGAGTCTCCAACTGATCACCACGAGAGTCATAGTGGGACCCTCCCCAAAGATAATGGTGAGCGTTAAAATTGCCTAACAACGAGATGGGCGGCGGTAGAGAAGAGATCAAGAAAGCAATATCCGAGATACAGAATGCACGGGAAGGGGAGAGATAGAGAGCAAACTGTATTCCATCTGTGCAAATAAATACGGGCTGCAGTATAATGCAGCAGAGACCTGTTGATATAGTATACCAACGCACACAAGAAGCGCACTCTCATTAATGATTCATCAGGAAAGGAATCAGAAGAATGTAACAGCACATAGCCTGAAACGGGACGAATAACAGCTGAACGAATTTTGGGCTCTTGTAACCCAACACATACTGGGGAAAACTGGGAGAGCAACACCTGGAGCTCTCCCTGATTGTAAAAAAGATATTATTTACAAAGACAGGTATGCCAACAATAAGAAGCGATAAAATCTATGGGCTATTAGGGTCAGTGAAGTCAATGTGTGGAGGCAACGGTAAACATGTAAGCAAGGAAGAATCAGAATGCTGTGAAGAAAAAGATTGCTGTGAGGGTTGTGAAAAATAGGAAGGGGTAGAAGGAGGCGCGTTAGTGTCCATCGAGATAGCGTTAAGTGTCTCAGCGGAAAAGGAAGATGCCGATACCATGATTTCAGAGGCAGGTGAGGTAGAGCAAGTAGAGATCGGGTGACTATAGAGGGAACCAAAGAGGTCTGAGAGAGGAGGGGAGTATGAACCTGGAGAGATGCACTGGCGGGGGCAGAAGAGTCCTGCGGTGGAACAGGAGAAGGAGGTTGGAAGGTAACTGGGGAAGACTGGAGGGAAAAAGAAGAGGGGACTACTTAAGGGGAAGGGGGTGAACCTCCACCTCCATGTGAGAGCTAGAAAGGGGGTTAGAACGAGGCAGGGGACCGCCAAGGTTGGAGGTCTCCTAGCTACTCGCGAATAAGGGATACGAGGAAGATTCCCCTAAAGGCGGAGCCGAGACAGCCATAGCATAAGTAAGTCCTTCACTCTTCCTAAGACAACGGATTTCTCGTTCATTACAATAGACCTGACAACGGCAGGAAGAAGGATGAGGTTCATTGCAATTGAGACAAGGGGGGGAAGACTGCAAGATGTATCAGCATGATCAACGGCACCGCAGACCGGGCACTCTGCCGTAGATCTGCAGTATTTTGCGGGGTGTCCAAAGCACCAGCAATTTCGACACTGTTGGGGGGGTAGGGACCACTTTACAGACCTCTAGGCGATGGCCTGCAATATAAACGAGGACGGGAGTTCACAGCAGTCGAAGGTTAAGTGGGCAATGTTACTGGGAAAGTGCCTCCGCCCACGAGTGGGCAGGACATATGTATCCACTCTGAGAATAGGAAGGTCCTGAAGGGCTAACTGGTCCAAAGTATCATCAGCGCAAGACAGAAAATCACTCTGTACACTGGTATGCGGTAAAACCACCGTACCACTGCAAGAATTGAGAGTAGCGTGCTTATGAACTATTATTGGAATGTTATCAATGTAAGTAATATGGGAAAGATCATGAGCTTGCTCTGCAGTCTGAACTGTAATGATGCGCGCACCGCTATGAAGAGCATGAAAATGTATATTTTTGCCAACGTGTCATAAAAGAGCTTTACCAATACTATGGTAAGAAAGATAATCAGTTGGAGATGTCGGTTATAGGGAAAAGAATTTAGTCCACTGCATACTTGTAAACACACTGTGTAAAGGAAGTGGGTGTCGCATAGGTCGTTTTCGGGTGAAATGAGTAGACATCGAAGAACTGTCGTCAGCAAATGACAACAGGTAGGTGGGCGATTCGAAAGCCGTCTCACCATATTCGGGGAAGCTGGACGCATAGTTAAAGGTGTGCAAGAGGCAGAGGCACTAACAGAAACGGGTGGAGCCCCAGCACTTGGATCAGGTGACAGAGCGTCACCAGAAGATACATGGGTATGGGGAGTCTAGAGAATGGTTCAATAACGAAGCTGGGTCAGAACAGGATGCGGGAACAGAAAGAAGCCTGGGAGGAGGAGGGTTATCACAGAATGAAGACTACATTCAAATTCAAATTCAAATTCTTTATTTCATGTAATACAAGGTGGGGGGTACTTATAGTTATACATTAAAGTTGATATTACAAGATGGCTAATAATATGCCTAGGTATGCCTAGGCTTTTCAGGCAGTCTTATGATAGGTCTTACTCAATAGCTATACAATGGATATACAGATTGTAAGGTTAGGTTAGGTTTACAAAATTTAGGTACTGGAATTTAAACATTGAGAATTTAACAATTAGTATAAAAAGTTAGCAATTAGTTTATATATTAATGATAAAGGTGATATATTGGCATAATATAGTTTCTATATTGGAGTATCTTAGGCAAACTTATGACAAGCTTAAGTATTATGGAGCAATAATTGTATTAGAATTTTGGTTAGAACTGTGCAAATTAAGGGGAATCACAGATATCAATAAGTGTATTTTGCTGTGGTTAGTAATGTGCAAATTAAAAAGAATCACAGATATCAATAAGTGTATTTTGCTGTGGATATGTGCAAGATAAAGTAGTTTTCGTATGGTTAACTACCGGTTGGGTGCGTAAGTGAGATAAGATGTTTTTTAACGGTGCTTTTGAAAATGGAGGTTGTGTCTGCATTTCTAAGAGTTTTCAGGCAGGGAGTTCCATATTTTAGGCCCTTTTATGCGCATTGAATTTTTGTATAGATTTAGTCGGACACGGGGAATGTCAAAGAGATGTTTATGTCTGGTATTATGTCTATGGGTCCTGTCACAACTGTCAAGAAAGTGTTTTAGCTCAGGGTTAAAGTTGGAATTAATGGTTCTATAAATGTAGATAGCAGAGTAGTAAGTATGGATGTTCTGGACAGTGAGTAGGTTTAGGTCTTTGAAGAGTGGGGTGTGCTGCCTAGCGTTGGATTGTGTGATAATTCTTACTGCGGCTTTTGTTGGGTTATTATTGGCTTTAGGTGGGTAATTGCTGTTGATCCCCATGCACAAATGGCATATGTGAGTAGGGATAGATGAGTGAGTAGTATAGTGAGTAGGGCTGATTGTGGTACATAATACCGTATCTTTGAGAGGATCCCACAGTTTTGGACACTTTCTTTGTTATGTGTTGGATATGGGTGCTGAATTTCAGGCTGCTGTCAAGGTGAAGGCCCAGGAACTTGCCCTCGTTATGTCTAGCAATAGGTGTAGAGTTGATCTTAATGTTTAATTGTGGATCATCTGTTCTGTTGCCAAACATAATATAGAAGGTCTTATCAGTGTTGAGTGTAAGTTTATTGGCAGTCATCCATGTTGATATTTTTATTAATTCGTCGTTAACAATGGTATTAAGCGTGGCAAGGTTTGTGGGAGATGACATAAGTTGTATCGTCAGCAAAGAGTATTGGTTTCAGGTGTTGTGATACATTGGGAAGATCATTGATGTATAAGAGGAAGAGCAGGGGACCAAGGACACTTCCCTGCGGTACGCCGGTGTCTAGTGGTAGTGTCGTGGAGGATGTGTCTTTAATAGTGACATACTGGTACCTATTAGTGAGGTAGGATTTGAGGTATGCTAGTGCATGACCTCTTATTCCATAGTGGTCAAGTTTGTGGAGTAGGATGCCGTGGTTTACTGTGTCAAAAGCTTTCCTTAAGTCAATAAAAAGTCCTAGTGGATATTGGGACGATAGTGGGACGACTTATTATTATTATAAAGGAGAAAGATAAAAAAAAGAGACAACGGAGGGACAGTCACTAGAAGGCATGAAAGGGCCGTAAGTTCCTCCTCTCATCCCAGAGGACCTCGATCCCGCAAGTAGGTAATTTACACTATGTATGATAATGCGTACCTGTACCTACATATACTTGCTTACTAAGGATTAAGAGTGGTGATTACTAAGTTCATTCAGTTACATTTATTATTATTATTATAATCAAATAGAAGAAGCGCCAAACCACAGGGGTCATACAGCGCTGCAGGTTATTGTAGGATGCAGGGAGAGTGAGTTGTAAGAGGGAGATGGATGATTAGTAGGGTATGGAGTGCAAGATGACGGTGGGTAGTGCAGGGGTGGAGGGTAGCAAGAGATCGAGGTAGAAGGGACTGAGGGAGGTGCTAGTGGTATAATCTTCAGAGTTTGTGTAGTAAGTCAGTTTCTGTCAAAAAGTCAACAAGAGAGTCAGGATTAAAGGAGGGTCCATCTGCAAGAAGGGAAGGTAAAGAAAGGGCCGCAGAGCGAAGACGTCGTTGGAGGTAAATTCTGCGTGCTCGTTGATAGAGTGGGCAGTCCAACAGGATATGTCGAACAGACACTGGAACCTGACAATGCTCACAGAGAGGGGCAGGGAGCCTCTCCGTGAGATACCCGTGAGTAAGACGAGTGTGGCCGATGCGAAGACGGGAGAGTGTAGTCTCCCAACCTTGACATTGGTGACAAGAAGAAGGCCAGAAACCTATAACCGGTTTAATAGAATGAAGTTTGTTATTCAGCAGGTCAGACCAGCGTTGTTGCCAACGGTGCGAAGGTGGGTAGCAATGACCGCAAAATAGTCCGTGAAAGGAACACCTCTATATGAAACTGAAGGTCATGTACTGCTGACCGCGCAGCAGTGTCTGCCTGTTCATTGCCCTGTACGTCAACATGACCAGGGACCCAACAAAAACAATATCTTTATGCTTGCTAAAGATACGGCGTAACCAAAGGTGGATACGAAGAACTAGGGGTGAGGTGTATCAATTTTACGGATAGCCTGTAAAGCACTAAGGGAGTCTGAAACGACCACAAATGGTGACTCAGGCATAGATGCAATACGGATAAGTGCCACAAGAATGGCATACAATTCAGCCGTAAATATGCTAGCCGAGGGTAATAGATGCCCTCGTACAACGCTGTCCGGAAACACTGCTGCGAATCCGACGCCGTCAGATGACTTTGAACCATCGGTGTATACTGCGATGGCATGGGAATGAGAACGGAAGTGATCTAGAAAGAAAGAGCGAGAAGCCGCCGTAGGTAGTTGGGCTTTCGCCAAGGTAGAGGAATAGAACAGACACGGACAGCAGGAACTTCCCAAGGGGGTAGGGGAAAGGGAGATGTCACATGAACATATAGAGGTGGGAGCTGAAGGAAGACATGAGTGAATGTAGACGAAGAGAAAAGGGACGAAGTAAGCAGGGCGACGAATAAATAAAGAGCGCCTACTAACATCTGTAACAATCCTATACATGGAAGGATTCATTCAGTTACAGGTACACATAAATACATAAATTATCATACATAGCAGCATAACCCAAAAAAAGGCCAAAGTGACTTATTTCCACTGGGGTCCTTGACTTATTTCTATTATTAAACTAGTACATCATCCTGCATGAGGCACTAAAGGCAGCTCTTGCCGTCTACCAGGTCAAACCATATTACTATCACTACTATCAAAACTAAGTACTAAACCCACAAGAGATTTCAAATACGTAAGCCCAACATCAAGGAGACGGTTTTCAACAAGAGTCCATGGACATTGTTCATTAGAATTACGAATATGTGGCAAACGAGTGTCTTTGGGCTAGTGTCCAGGGCGTTTCAAATATCAAGGTTGAAGCCACATTAACACACAGTAACAAGACTTGTGTTAGTTCCTTAGTAATTACCAAGAGACAATCATCCCCCCTACCCCCTCGCCATCACCCTCCCACTAGTAACAACTAACTACTCACCCCCAAATACCCCTCCACAAGCAGCCAACCCCCGACCCTTACCCTAACGACTTTCCTCCTCCCCACAAACCACCACTGACGTCATCACCCCCTCCCCCAGGTCAATGGCGCCATTTAGCCATGAAGGTCAAGAATAGTGGCGCCACTAGTCACTCCTCTGCCATCCACCACACCATCAACACCTCCAGCTCCATCAACCTGTGGTAATGTAAAAAAAAAAAAAACTGATTACTCCAATTTCATGGTAATTTTTGATAGGTCAGCTTCGAAAATACTTTTGCAATTTTTCTTTCTACAAAACGTTGGAGGAACCATTCTAAATACATAGTAAGACTTCAAACTATTGCTTACTGCAGTCCATGAATAATTAGTAATGTCCATACTGCCTCCCAGCATACATCAGGGGGATTACCAACAAGCCCCTGGCTGTCTTCAAGCAGGCACTGGACAGGCACCTCAAGTCGGTATCTGATCAGCCGGGCTGTGGTTCGTACGTTGGACTGCGTGCGGCCAGCAGTAACAGCCTGGTTGATCAGGCTCTGGTCCAACAAGAGGCCTGGTCACGGACGCGTTGACCCCTGGAATTCTCTCCAGGTAGATACTTTTATCTTTGCAGATATTGTTTTGGCGAGTTGCTGCTGGTGATATATCTGAAGACTTGCAGCTGCCCACAACACGGCCTTCACCACACAGCAGCTGCCCACAACACGGCCTTCACCCCACAGCAGCTGCCCACAACACGGCCTTCACCACACAGCAGCTGCCCACAACACGGCCTTCACCCACAGCAGCTGCCACAACACGGACTTCACCACAGCAGCTGCCCACAACACGGACTTCACCACACAGCAGCTGCCCACAACACGGACTTCACCACACAGCAGCTGCCCACAACACGGCCTTCACCCCACAGCAGCTGCCCACAACACGGCCTTCACCCCACAGCAGCTGCCCACAACACGGCCTTCACCACACAGCAGCTGCCCACAACACGGCCTTCACCACACAGCAGCTGCCCACAACACGGCCTTCACACACAGCAGCTGCCCACAACACGGCCTTCACCAACAGCAGCTGCCCACAACACGGCCTTCACCACACAGCAGCTGCCCAAACACGGCCTTCACCACACAGCAGCTGCCCACAACACGGCCTTCAACACACAGCAGCTGCCCACAACACGGCCTTCACCACACAGCAGCTGCCCACAACACGGAGAAAATCTTCAACCTACACGATTCAATAAACTTAAAGAAATGTATTTTAATTAATGTTCTTATCACGGCAATGTTCAAGGAACACAAAAAGGTGTTCAAGAAATAGAAAAATGAAAACTTTGAGACGAGCCTTGACTGCTGTATTTGTCAGCAGCAGGACAACATTCACACAATTCGGGAGCTTTAAGCTCGGGGGAAAAAAAAAATATATACCTACCCCAACCCTACTAATAATAGTAGTAATGAGGCGCATAGCCTCAATACTGCCATTATTAGTAGTTTGAGGTATGATACATTTTTAAATTTCGTGACCTGGTGTTAGCTTCCTGACAGTGTTGCGACGTCGCAACAGGGCCGTGGAAAGTCGTGTATAACACTTGTCTACACTGCCTCGTGTATAACACTTGTCTACACTGCCTCGTGTATAACACTTGTCTACACTGCCGCGTGCACAAGTCTTCTGACACGGACTATTACTGGAGACAAGAGGTGATTATGTCTTGTTTGTCAGGAGGATTCTGCTCCACAAGTTGGAAGGTCAACACCGTAACAGATACATTACAACCTATAAGAATGGTATACAATACCGTCAAGCTGAAAATTAAGACATGTGCAAACATCTGGGTATCTTTACTGTAGAAGTTTCGCCCTCCAGTGGTTTTTGTATAAAGCCACTGAATGGCGAAACGTCTACAATATACCCAGATGTTGCACACGTCTTAATTTTCACATTACAACCTAGCGAAACCTACTCCTAATATCCCTTAAATAATCAAATTGCATTACTCTCCTCTGAATCAAACTTGATTGACTTGTCCCCTGAGAGTTTACCGTTCTCCTCCCCCCCCCATTCAAACAATTTTACATACGTGCACATTACCCAAATAAAATTTCCCATAACTATAGATATATTACCCATAGGGGTTATACACAGCTTGGGGAATGTTAGACAATGAGGTTTGATCCAAGGAATGGGAGGGTACTTGCAACTGCTTGTATCAAGATACCTTCACTAGTACAAAGACACCCTTTGAAAGGCATCGAAATTTAACATGAAGGTAGTTAGGATCATTAAGATAACATTGTATTTCCCCTACACTTCCACGTCCCTGACAGTACACTAGGCTAACAACCAACACTGGGTTAACTAACCAGTTGGAGGCCTGTCGTATACCCGTCTTCTAACACACACTACTATGCTAGCCTGAATTCATAACCTACCTTACCTGGCTGTTATGGCTGGCATCCTAGGCACAACCTGAGGACCACTACATTCAAGCCCCCACACACACACCACCACAATTTTTCTGGGTTTCTAACCCAGCAGGGTTAATAATCCTATTCTCACTAATACCAATCTAAATCACCCCCCTAACTATACTCATCAGATGTTAGTGAATCCTTTCTGCCGACTAACACTTCACTTCAGATAAGAGGTTTTCATTATTTACATCATTAACGTCTGCTGCCAGAAGTGTTAGACTTAACTACTTACAAACTATCAAACCAACTGTAATTCTGAACGCTAATACTTTTATATTCATAGGAACCTGAACGACGCTTAAATTTTCCAAAATGCTGAAATAGTGTAAACTCAATGAATTAATATTTAACTTTGCACAGTTTGGCCAAAGGCATAAAATACGTAGAACACCCACCGCAACCACTACCCAAAGCCCGGAACCCACCAAAATCCCCACGGAAACCACGTGCAATAACAGACTGCACACAATTTCTGAAGGTGGTTGGTGGGTTCCCAGGCCCACAGTTCTACGTACCCTATGCCTTCAGGGGAGATTACTCTCCCCTGCTATATGCATTCATAATGCATATAGCAGATTCTCCAGTTCTATACCTTACCTATCCTACTTAACACCACCTAAATCTAAGTTATTTTGACAGTAGAAACTGGAGTATGCAGCATACTCCAGGTATAAGGCTTACTAATTTGCATAATGGCGGCGCAAGGGGGGATGAAGGGAGGTGAAGGTAAGATCGAGGGGGTCTAGGCAAGATCGAGGGGGTCTAGGCAAGATCGAGGGGGTCTAGGCAAGATCGAGGGGTCTAGGCAAGATCAAGGTGGTCTAGGCAAGATCAAGGGGTCTAGGTAAGATCAAGGGGTCTAGGTAAGATCAAGGGGCCTAGGTAAAGTCAAGGGTTTATGTACGATCAAGGGGGTATCGGTAAGATCAATGGGGGTCTAGGTAAGATCAATGGGGGTCTAGTAAGATCAATGGGGTCTAGGTAAGATCAATGGGGGTCTAGGTAAGATCAAGGGGGTCTAGGTAAGATCAAGGGGGTCTAGGTAAGATCAAGGGGGTCTAGGTAAGATCAAGGGGGTCTAGGTAAGATCAAGGGGGTCTAGGTAAGATCAAGGGGGTCTAGGTAAGATCAAGGGGGTCTAGGTAAGATCAAGGGGGTCTAGGTAAGATCAAGGGGGTCTAGGTAAGATCAAGGGGTCTAGGTAAGATCAAGGGGGTCTAGGTAAGATCAAGGGGGTCTAGGTAAGATCAAGGGGGTCTAGGTAAGATCAAGGGGGTCTAGGTAAGATCAAGGGGGTCTAGGTAAGATCAAGGGGGTCTAGGTAAGATCAAGGGGGTCTAGGTAAGATCAAGGGGGTCTAGGTAAGATCAAGGGGGTCTAGGTAAGATCAAGGGGTCTAGGTAAGATCAAGGGGTCTAGGTAAGATCAAGGGGGTCTAGGTAAGATCAAGGGGGGTCTAGGTAAGATCAAGGGGGGTCTAGGTAAGATCAAGGGGGGTCTAGGTAAGATCAAGGGGGGTCTAGGTAAGATCAAGGGGGGTCTAGGTAAGATCAAGGGGGGTCTAGGTAAGATCAAGGGGGTCTAGGTAAGATCAAGGGTCTAGGTAAGATCAAGGGGTCTAGGTAAGATCAAGGGGGTCTAGGTAAGATCAAGGGGGTCTAGGTAAGATCAAGGGGTCTAGGTAAGGTCAAGGGGGGTCTAGGTAAGATTAAGGGGGGTCTAGGTAAGATCAGCCTACAAAGTCTCTAAATATATATACAGTATAACCCAATTTCAAAACAAATGCACCCCCCAAGACGCGCTAAACCCACAAGGTTATGCTACTGAAAATATTTTTGGGACTTCAAAGCATAAAATTACTTGGCCAGGTCCTCTACAACCATACTGAAAATAGGAAATTGTGGTTAATTAAACATTCCACATTTCTGAGGAATTATTGATTTTCTGGCTATAATATATTCTGCCTATGGAAAATTTACCCCGTCATGTGAAGCTAAAACTTTGGTTGTGTAGTTTTAAAAATAGGTTAGACAAATGAGTGGTTGAGAGTTGGACCTGCCTAGCATGGGACAAAAGGCCTGATTCAGTGCTTTTTTGTCTTAATAATGGATATGCCTGATTTAATAGGCTTTCCTTATACCCGGCATCAAGACCTTTGCCATTACCCTCATCACACTTATCTTAATATAATTATTAACCCGGTAGATTAACACAATTACCCAATCAAGTATGCCCAGTATGGGCCAACAGGCCTTCTGCAGTATTCCTCCTTTATGTGAACAGTGCCAATGAATATAAGGGAACACGCCCACTTGTTCCCGGGATCGAATCCCGGTCCTTCAGTTGACGCCACTACCAACTGAGCCATGATATATCACACATTTCATCTCTGCTTCCTACACTCTTGCAGGATGGGTATAGGCTCCATAATAAAGATATTACACTAACTAAAACTTCCTAAAATCTAATCAGTCTTCAGTTCTAAGCTTTACAACCCATTTCTCCAATTTTTATCTCCACCCCATTCAAGGTAACCTATAGAATACATTCCTCATTATTTCCTGGCTAATACTTCCCACTAAGCTTCTTTTGATATCAATTCCTTACAATGTTTCCTATACTCTCCCCACCAGCCTACCACCTAATACAATTACTATCTGCTTCAATAACCAAACTTTAGTGGACTTATAATCTAGAAATACCTTACAAGTGGGCCCCGCCCAACTCTGACAACGTCTCCAGCTGCTACATCTCCACATACCTGAGTAATCCTCTCCAGGTATAACACTAAATGTTATGAGTCAGACCATTTTCTAGTGTGGTTGTCTTCACTCCTCAGACTGGTCATTGTTGCTGTGTTGATCACTGTTGCAGCAGACAGCCAGGCACAGCAATTAGCACACCTGGAACAATATAACCAACATTACACATACACAAACATTACCATGTAATATAAACTAACAACATTACTGCCTGACTGATATAAACATTGTTTAACATATTTTCTTTAATCAATATTTCTTACACATTAACCTGATGACTAACAATTTGTTTACGTGGGAGTATCTGGATCACAAGGCGCAAGTTCCTTGGATCAAGACCCCTTCACTAAGTTATTTTTCAATAATGGAAAAAAATAGCCCAGAACTACATATATCATTATGGGTTATGTAATGCTTAGTGTGAGAGTTATTGTTTGATCAGAGGAAGGGGAGAAGCTCCAGTTCCTCACATCAAAACCCTTCCACTAAAGTCAATTACCCCCCCCCCCTCTCCAAAACATTAGAACCCAAAGAAAATTAAGACTAAAATAATAATTTACTGACCAAACTGGTGGCGGGGACCAGGAGCTGCAGCTCAACTCTGCTGTCGTATTTACAAACACGTCAATAGACAATACTTACGTTATTTAAGTGTATTAAGAGGCTGAGGAACCGGTAAAGCCGGCGGGGCGGCAGGAGGGGAAGCAACACGTCTCTCCTGTACGACTACTGAAGTTCAACTAACCTTTGTGACCTTGAGGTTGGTCACTGTCCTGACCTTCATTATAACACAATCACTGATAACCTGACTAACTTTGACTACCACCACTAGATGGCACTGCTACACCATCACTACCACCACTAGATGGCACTAATAAACCATCACTATCAGTACTACTCATGGTGGAGCGCTAAACTCGTGGGGGTCATGCATAGGGAGTGATTTTCGTGTTCAAGTTTGGTACTAATCCCTCTAGGATTTTCCGAGTGTAAATAATCATGTATCTCTCCCTCCTGCGTTCCAGGGAGTACAGGTTGAGGAACTTCAAGCGTTCCCAGTAATTGAGGTGTTTTATTGCAGTTATGTGTGCCATGAAGGTTCTCTTTACATTTTCTAGGTCAGCAATTTCACCTGCCTTGAAAGGTGCTGTTAGTGTGCAGGCTTGTGCTAGTGTAGGCTTGTAATAGTGTCTACCTAACTTAATACTAGTTACATATGAATTTAGCTAAACAACTGCGTCATTTATTATTAATGGTACACAATACCAACAAATTGAATAAGACATGTGCAACACTTGGGTGTTTTATTGACGATAAAGATACCCAAGTGTTGAATACCAATGACTGAAGGAAATATGAGAGATGGGGATGCTATGTTATAGAACAGATGTGACTGTTGGTATATCTTAGAGATGGTGATGCAATGTTATACCACAGATGTGACTGTTGCATCCAAGGCTGTCAACTCTCCCCGACATAGGAGCAGAAATCAACAGTGTCCCCTACAAGGGAACTAACTCTCTTGCAGCAGGAATTAACTTCCTTCAGCACCTCTAATTTTCTTGGGAAACTATTCTCAATATTGAAAACAGTGTGAACACCACATAAACAACGTGAAAACTACATTAACAACGTAAATAGCACATAAACAATGCCCCGGTGGCCTGGTGGCTAAAGCTCTCGCTTCACACACGGAGGGCCCGGGTTCGATTCCCGGCGGGGTGGAAACATTTCGACGTGTTTCCTTACACCTATTGTCATGTTCACCTAGCAGCAAATAGGTACCTGGGTGTTAGTCGACTGGTGTGGGTGGCATCATGGGGGACAAGATTAAGGACCACAATGGAAATAAGACAGACAGTCCTCGATGACGCACTGATTTTCTTGGGTTATCCTGGGTGGCTAACCCTCCGGGGTTAAAAATCCGAAGAAATCTTACCTTTTATCTTTATGGGCAGAAATCCATCTAAATCCTTGGCATCGACACATACGTTAATATATATATATATATATATATATATATATATATATATATATATATATATATATATATATATATATATATTAAGATGGGGTAGTAGGGAAGTGGAATATTCAAATGGCTTCAGAAAGAAATCTAAATATTCTTCCTTGAAGTCTTTTTATCCACTTCTCCGAGGCAATGGGTCCCACAATTGACACTAGAGGTGGACCCCATTCCTATATATATATATATATATATATATATATATATATATATATATATATATATATATATATAATAATTAAGACTAATCATAACACTTGTCATATATAAAATTCTGTTATGTTTCTCACTCTGTGATACTGCTAATGTGGTAATGGAGAAAATTATATAAAATAATGAGACAATGGAAAAAAGAGATACAAATGTAGTATAGGGATTATTGACGACGTTTTGCCCTCGTAGTGAGTATTTGTTTCTCTCTTTGTGCTATGGTAGAGCTAACACAACACATGATTGTAATTAAGTTGTTGACAGGGTCTCGGGCTGAGAGAGGGCTGTGGAGTGGACCTTGTGTAAGTAAGACTTGACCCTGTTGTCTCACCTTGAAAGACATTATCACTTTATTAAAGTAATAAAAGAATCTAAAGATGAAGCTGCCAGTTAAAGAATACCCTCACTAGCTTTACATACACTCACAGTACAAATAAAGTGTAAGCGAGTGGCCTTAAGTGCCCCTCAACAACTGACTACCAGAACACTTTTTACCTCTAACACCTGGACGTTCTCAGCAACATTTATGCTGTCTGAAGATAAGTACCAAGAACCTGACACAGATAACCTGACAGGAATACAGAAACCGACGCTGCTTGATAGGTTGCCACGAGAATAATTGGACAGTGGACTGTCCTTCAGCTGATACAGAATAAGAGGTACAGAGGTTGCTTTCACTGTGAACGTATTTTACTGTACGTTGAGTTTTATCAAGTTATTCAATAGTTGTCTTTGGAAAAGTGCGTTCACAAACCAAGTCACGTGATTTTTCGAACCCCAATATTCCCACCCAACCTCCACAGTATTACTGCACGTCCCACCCCAAGATCCCCATCCATACTCCAGAGTGCTGGCACTGTACTTCCCACCTCCACCCCTCCTCCAGAGTGCAGGCACTGTACTTCCCACCTCCACCCCTCTTCCAGAGTGCAGGCACTGTACTTCCCACCTCCACCCCTCCTCCAGAGTGCAGGCACTGTACTTCCCACCTCCACCCCTCCTCCAGAGTGCAGGCACTGTACTTCCCACCTCCACCCCTCCTCCAGAGTGCAGGCACTGTACTTCCCACCTCCACCCCTCCTCCAGAGTGCAGGCACTGTACTTCCCACCTCCACCCTCCTCCAGAGTGCAGGCACTGTACTTCCCACCTCCAGGACACAAATCCGGCTAACCGGTTTCTCCTGAATTCTTTCATAAGTCTTACATTGTTTACACTCCAACAGTTTACACTCCGTCAGTTTGTTAGTGCCAACATTGTTGTACTGGAGTAAATACAATTTTAAACCTAAAACCAAATAAATAATCCTGGAATATACACATTTTGTTTATTTTTTAACCTGATCCACGAAACTAATGCAGACATATTTTTCCTATAATAATTTCTTTTGGTGAAATTTATTTAAAATTTAATTTGTTTTAAAATTAAACACTTTTAAGTTTTAAATTTATATGATAATAAAATCTGAGTTCAAGTGTCAGTAAGTTTTTATGTTCAAGTGTCAATAAGTTTATGTTCAAGTGTCAGTAAGTTTATGTTATAGTGTCAGTAAATTTATTTAGGTACAGGTTACTTAAGTACAATTAACACACATAGTGTAAATTATCTAGGATAACCCAAAAAAGTCAGTGATTTATTTCCATTGGATTCCTACTTAGTTCCATTGGGGTCCTTAGTTTCATTGGGGTCCTACGTATTTCCATTGGGTTCCTACTTAGTTCCATTGGGTTCCTACGTATTTCCATTGGGTTCCTACTTAGTTTCATTGGGGTCCTACGTATTTCCATTGGGTTCCTACTTAGTTCCATTGGGGTCCTTAGTTTCATTGGGGTCCTACGTATTTCCATTGGGTTCCTACTTAGTTCCATTGGGTTCCTACGTATTTCCATTGGGTTCCTACTTAGTTTCATTGGGGTCCTACGTATTTCCATTGGGTTCCTACTTAGTTCCATTGGGGTCCTTAGTTTCATTGGGGTCCTACGTATTTCCATTGGGTTCCTACTTAGTTCCATTGGGGTCCTTAGTTTCATTGGGGTTCTACGTATTTCCATTGGGTTCCTACTTAGTTCCATTGGGGTCCTTAGTTTCATTGGGGTCTTACTTATTTCCATTGGGGTCTTGATGTTTCGCCTATGTAATTTTTGCCGAGAATGTGAGTACCTTCAACAGACCTTCCTACAGCTCACTTCCCACAATACTACAACAATGACTGCAGACAGAGAGCCACAAACAACATAGACAATACAACAGAATCGCCAGCCAAATACGTACATCGTTTTACCAATGACTAACGTGGCTACTAATGCATCATTGCTAATGATAGACGTTTATCAAAATAACGCTTGAGTGTAATATAGAACAGCAGAGGAACATATGTTGTTCCTGTTCACCTAACAGTAAGTAGGTACCTGGGTGTTAGTTGACTGTTGTGGGTGGCATCCTGGGGGGTAGTAGTTGTCTAGATAGGCTGGCCTTTGAAATGAGCTGAGGTAAGATAACAGCTCTTAACCTGCAAAACTAATGTGTAAACACAGTTACCAGTGAAGCCAAATGAGCAGTTCCCGAAAATTATTTGCGTAGATGCAGGAATGAGAACAATAAACGCAGTTATATGGAAGTCAAGCTGCTATACAATATCCAGTACCTTAGCCCAACACTGCTACCCAACATTAACACCTTCAATGGATGACACCAGCGTCATGGAACACATTTTCTCCTTTGACGATTACTCAAGATATTAACTAATATTTTACACCACTTTTAACCTATGATCACCTATGCTCCTGCATTATAAATGTCTTGATGCATTAATAAATGACTTGATTAATGTATATATGTCATTAACCTTCAACTTGCTGGTATTACCAAACCTAACCTAACTTCCCATTCCCCTGAAGGAATTTAGCACTTCCCTTGATAATAATAATAATAATAATAATAATAATAATAATGAGTGCCCACCAACAGTCTGATTGTTCAGGTCTGCGTTCAGTGAACGGAGAATCGAGCCTCCACCACTCTGCCTTCAATGATCCACTCAGGTTTAGCGCTTCAATAAATAAAGTCACAAGACCTGGCCATGTGCAAAGAATCCAACCTTTTCTACTAACTAAACTGCGATTATATATCCTTAAAAAAAAAAAGCAAGACCCCCAATGGAAATAAATCACTGACTTTTTGGGGGGTTATCCTAGGTAATTTACACATATATTACCATATATGATCATTTGTGTAACTGTTTTTCTGTATACCTGTACCTAAATAAGCCTAGGTGGTGTGCAACTAAGACTTGAAGTAGTGGAGTCCACCAGGAGGAGTGTGGGACTTCAGGTGTTGTCAGGCAGGTGGCGAGGCTGTCAAGGTTACATATTAACTCAGTATACCCTTCATGTGAGTAGTAGTAGTATTGTTACTAGTACCATACCAGTGTTATGGTGTACAATATTACTGTAACTAGTACCAGACCAGTGTTGTGGTGTACAGTATTACTGTGACCAGCACCAGACCAGTGTTGTGGTGTACAGTATTACTGTGACCAGCACCAGACCAGTGTTGTGGTGTACAGTATTACTGTGACTAACACCAGACCAGTGTTGTGGTGTACAGTATTACTGTGACTAACACCAGACCAGTGTTGTGGTGTACAGTATTACTGTGACTAACACCAGACCAGTGTTGTGGTGTACAGTATTACTGTGACTAACACCAGACCAGTGTTGTGGTGTACAGTACGTATTACTGTGACCAACAAATACTGTCATGGAAAACAATGCTATATGACACGCAGCTATAAGAGTCAATCACAAGGCTTAATATATATATATATATATATATATATATATATATATATATATATATAGTGTTGTTTATATATATATATATATATATATATATATATATATATATATATATATATATATATATATATATATATAATATATATACACACGAGTGTCATACCAGTGACTCTTCCCATATATTAACTACTGTAAAAAAAGTAATTGTTGATAAAGATAGGGAAGCTGTGCTTTCGTGTATAGGGCAAGGAGGAATAACATCTTATAGGAGTGAGGAAGAACCAGTTGTGAGTGTGGGGGAGGTGCATGAGGCAGCGAGTAGAATGAAAGGGAGTGAAGCAGCTGTGATTGATGGGATAAAGATAAAAATGTTAAAAGTAGGTGGGGATATAGTTTTGGAGTGGTTAGTGTTTTTATTTAATAAATATATGGAAGAGGGTAAGGTACCTAGGGACTTGCAGAGAGCGTGCATAGTTCCTTTGTATAAAGGCAAAGGGTCAAAAGAGAGTGTAAAAATTATAGGGGAATAAGTCTGTTGAGCATACCTGGTAAAGTGTATGGTAGAGTTATTATTGAAAGAATTAAGAGTAAGACGGAGAGCAGGATAGCAGATGAACAAGGAGGCTTTAGGAAAGGTTTTTTTTTTTTATTATTTTATTGAAAACCATACATGAATACATCAGAAACCAAATACACCACACAAAAGAACATCACCTTACATATCCCACTAACAACATATAGTTCACAGACAGGAGCAGCTAGGTCTTTCATTATGAACAGAAACCCTAGAGCAAAATTCCACATGACACAAAGTACATAATGTACAACATATATTAGATGAAGGTGAAACAAACCATTCCCGCCCATAGCGACCTCCCCCTTAAGGACAGGACATGGAACAACTGGTCCCTCATACAGGACTAATTGACACCTTAACACATAACTTATACCAACCTACACCCTATCCCGTACCTTATCCCTGTATATTCTCTCTATAAAATAAAAAACTTATATAATTCACACACCTAGTGCCGGTTAGCACCCAAATCACATCAAAAGCAAATTACCCTTGACACTACGTATGAAAATAAAAAGTCACCTAGTCAAAATGCTACAAAATTAACAATTATTTACAAAACTATAACACACTAGAAAGTGTCTGTTATACAAGAAGCTCACAACACTGAAGCTATACACGTACAAAAATATATGACATGGACAATATAGAAATAATCATGCTTATTAACACATCCAACCTCGTCAAAATATATCAAAGAGTTAATATATCATCATATATATGTGTCCTGACGTATCGGGTCATAGCCCGATGCACCTGAATATAAAATAGAGGGTTTACCTTTAGACCTGACATATCTCCTCCCACAGATTGCAAATCACCCTGTTCAGTTATAGGATCCGTATCAATATCCAGCACTCCCCGTACCCCACTGGTTCCGCTCACACTGTTAGGTGACCTTTGCTTAACGTCCACCAAAGCCTTTTTACAATTCCTCTGAGCTGGTGTGAGAACATCGTCCTCCTCCATAATCATGGCTCTCTTCCTAGATCCAAAACTAACCTCCATATCAGGTCCCCTATCTTCATTATGTACCATTACTGGCACCTTTTGCACACTCAGATTGGTAATCTCAGGACAGTTGTCCCCAGTCCGTCCACCACACACAGTATTTCCTCCACCGTCTCATTCGAGCCCACCTGCACCTGACGTTGCGAGCCGTCCAACAGCCCACACAGCATCTCTGGGTTCTCTTCCACAATACCTAAATCCAGCTCTACATCCGCATTCTCCACTTTTCGCTCCACTGTCCTTTGCACGTCATCCGGTAGTGTCTGACACACATCCACCGATGCCTGCACAATATCACTCCACTTTGCAGTTCCTCTCACGCCCACACCGTCCATCTGTCTCTGTGTGCCTTCATCCACAGCCCCAACAGTATGCCTGTCATCCTGTCTCCTCCCCTGTCGCTTAGCACACTCAGCTGCAATGTGATCATATGAGCTACATATACGACAAGTTCTACGTTGACCCACATAAGTGACGTAAACCTGCGTTCTAAAGTCAGGCAACACTATGTGGAAGGTATGGCCCTCCTCAGCGTCATTTTCAAATTGAAAGATCCCTCCGGTGTTCCTTCGAGAAACCGTCGGACCATCTACCCATGACTGCATAATGAATGATTCCATAAACCTTAAAGGCCTCTCTCACATCATGTTCGTCGGCCTCAAACGGTAGGTTACGTATACGAATCCAAGTATATTGTCGTGATACGTCTTTCAATTTAACCTCCACCGACTCGTTGACCTGTAGACGTCTATCCTCAAACGTGTCAACAAGCGTCGCATACACCTGTGTTGTCATGAGCTTCACGAAGATTCTCACACTGCCGTTGAGGGCTATGCCGTAAATATCGCCCTTGTCGATGCCATACGTGTCTCTAACTGATAGCTGGTAACAGGAGAGTTGCGTTATTTGGATAAATAGCCCCACGAACAAGCTCCACACAGACAGTGTTAATGCGCCTTCGATACTGCTCCGCCATCCTGCTTTGAAAACAAGTAGTTACCACTGCTCCACAAGAGGGCAGACCAGACCACCTGCCACGGCCAAGGCTGGGCAGCGAGTGTCCATTAGGAAAGGTAGGGGGTGTGTAGACCAAGTGTTTGCAGTAAAGCATATAGGTGAACAGTATTTGGATAAGGGTAAAGAGGTTTTTGTGGCATTTATGGATTTGGAAAAGGCGTATGATAGGGTGGATAGGGGGGCAATGTGGCAGATGCTGCAAATGTATGGAATAGTAGGTAGGTTATTGAAAGCAGTGGAGTCTTTACGAGGATAGTGAGGCTCAGGTTAGAGTATGTAGGAGAGAAGGAGATTATTTTCCAGTAAAAGTGGGCCTTAGACAGGGATGTGTGATGTCACCGTGGTTGTTCAACATATTTATAGATGGGGTTGTAAAAGAAGTGAATGCTCAGG
Source organism: Cherax destructor (assembly GCA_009830355.1). Taxonomy (NCBI): domain Eukaryota; kingdom Metazoa; phylum Arthropoda; class Malacostraca; order Decapoda; family Parastacidae; genus Cherax; species Cherax destructor. The sequence goes on from WNWK01000350.1 coordinate 399,473, forward strand.
TGTTGGCAAGAGGTGTGGGTTAAAAGATAAAGAATCTAACACAAAGTGGGAGTTGTCACAGTTGCTCTTTGCTGATGACACTGTGCTTTTGAGAGATTCTGAAGAGAAGTTGCAGAGGTTGGTTGATGAGTTTGGTAGGGTATGTAAAAGAAGGAAATTAAAAGTGAATATAGGAAAGAGTAAGGTGATGAGGATAACAAAAAAAATAGATAACGGAAGACTGGATATCAGATTGGAGGGAGAGAGTATGGAGGAGGTAAATGTGTTCACATATTTAGGAGTGGATGTGTCAGCGGATGGGTCTATGAAGGATGAAGTGAATCATAGAATTGACGAGGGGAAAAAGGTGAGTGGTGCACTGAGGAGTTTCTTTAGAGAAAGAACTTTATCCTTGAAAGCAAAGAGGGAAATGTATGAGAGTATAGTTATACCAACGCTCTTGTATGGGTGTGAGGCATGGGTTGTGAATGTTGCAACAAGAAGAAGGCTGGAGGCAGTGGAGATGTCATGTATGTGGGCAATGTGTGGTGTGAATATAATGCAGAGAATCCATAGTTTGGAGATTGGGAGGTGTGGGATTACCAAAATTATTATCCAGAGGGCTAAGGAGAGGTTATTGAGATGGTTTGGACATGTAGAGAGAATGGAACAAAATAGAATGACTTCGAGTGTATAAATCTGTAGTGGAGGGAAGGCGTGGTAGGGGTCGGCCTAGGAAAGGTTGGAGGGAGGGGGTAAAGGAGGTTTTGTGCTAGGGGCTTGGACTTCCAGCAAGCGTGCGTGAGCATGTTAGATAGGAGCAAATGTAAACAAATGGTTTTTAGGACTTGACGTGCTGTTGGTGTAAACAAGGTAACATTTATGAAGGGATTCAGGGAAACCGGCAGGCGGACTTGATTCCTGGAGAAGGGACGTAGAGTGTCTGCACTCTGAAGGAGGGGTGTTAATGTTGCAGTTTTTTGGGTGGACTGAAAGAAGTATAGGCTACGAATTTTTTTTATGTGGTTGTTCCATCGCGCGTCCCTTCAAATTATGGGTGGAGGGGTGCCTCGATGCTAGTGAAGGGCTCTTGATACAGGAAACATGAGCTACCCTACAATCCCTAGGAGTAAATCTGCATGATCAGCACGTGTTTAGTGTTTCCCTATTAATATACATAACTATTATTCATTTTCGGTAATATTAGTGTTTGTGTGAGCAAGTATGACCTTCCTTGCTTGAGTCAGTAGGATGCACTATGGTAGCACCTTCAGTTCGCAACCGAGGCACCCGGGTTCAATCCCAGAGCTGGTGGAGACATTGAGCATGTTTCCTTACACATGCTTCCCCTGCTCACCTTGCAGTAAATAGGTACCTGGGTGTTAGTCTTCTGTTGCGAGTCGCATCCTGGGGGAGAGGACCAAAGTACCAGACAGAAACTAAGCCACACTGTCTGGCTTTCTTGGGTAATCCTGGGTTACTAACCCTCAGAGAAAGATCTTCACTACTCGAGTATGGTGAAACATACAGACAAGTCTCCTAACAACTACTGCCTCTGTTACTTAGTAGTAAAGAAATTTCTGGGAGTTAAATGACTGTTGTATATTGCATCCTGAGGGAGGACCCTAAAAATTACCCTAATGGTAATAAGCCCTATTGTTTGGCTTTCATGGGTTACCCAGGGTTATGAAGCATAATAATAATAATAATAATAATAATTATTATTATTATAATCAAATAGAAGCGCTAAACCACAGGGGTTATACAGCAATAATAATAATAATAATAATAATAATAATAACAATCTTTATTTCTACAAGTACACGATGCAACTTATATAGACCATAGCTGACATCAGTGACATACTATGTAGAAAAAACCCTGGTTATGCAGAGCATTTCGGGCAAATTAGGTTAATTTTGTCCCCAGGATGCGACCCACACCAGTCACCTAATACCCAGGTACCTATTTACTGGTAAGTGAAGAGGGACAACAGGTGTCTTAAGAAAACTCCCCCAATGTTTTCACCTATACTGGGGATTGAACCACGGATCTTAATGTGTCCTGAGCCGCTACCAACCGAACTACGGGACATCCTGGGTTATTCCTCAGAACAACTCTTCATGGGTAATATCACAACGCCTCAGGACCAATGTGAGAAACACCAGATGGGTCTCGTCTTCAGCCTTGGTCTGCTTCACTAACCGTCTCCTTGGAGACAACCTAGCAAGATACTAAATGTACTAGGGTGTTGGCTAGGGTGGGGTGGGTACTGGTGGGAGACTTTAGGGGTTGGGTACAGATGGGGGAGATCACAGGAGGGGAATTATTGGGCAGGTATGGGTGGGGGTTGTCCATAAGGTGGGTACAGGTTAGTCTGGTGCATCGTGGGGGAGGTACAGTACTATGGTGGGTAGCAACATTTGCAAGTATAAGAGACGTGCATCCCGCTGTCCTCCTCACATTACCCAAGATGGACTTCAAGCACCTGGCTCTTCTTCTATTGGCCGTCGCTGTTGGTGAGAACTTTCTTCACCATCACTTCCTTCAGCTACCAAATCCATTTAAATTTTCATTTTCCATATGCAGAAAAAATATTCCGAAGGCTTATTAAGCACATCGATTTGTAACGTCACTCTTTTGGTTGGTGTACATATATATTCAACGATATGACACATTATTATTATTATTATAATCAAATAGAAGCGCTAAACCACAGGGGTTATACAGCACGATATGACACAACATGCTAACCTGGAGGCATCAAGGAAATGTCTTGTAAAGCTACACTGGAGGAACAAACTGTTCAATTTGTCTTCGTGACAAATGGTGAAAAAGACACTTGCAGAAATTAACTTCATGGAGACGTTTCGCATGTGAGGAGGCAATGACCGAAAAAGCCTATCTACAGGCGAAACGTCTCAAAATTCATTTCTCCCTTTGCGTTTTTAATTTGTATCTTATTACACTTGTTGCCCCTATTCACCTATTAGTAAATAGGTAGCTGTGGTACATATTTACTACTGGTTTACGTGGCCATGATATTAATACCAACTTACTGAAACATGCACATTTACATTATGAATGTGGTGTACCAATGACTTATTAATCATGATATTAATACCAACTTACTGAAACATGCACATTTACACTATAAATGTGGTGTACCAATGACTTATTAATCAGACTCGTTGAAAATTTACAGGAGACTGACAGATTTAAAATTCTTTGCTTTTATGTGCGCAGATACACATCAGGGAGGATCCTGCCACATATTTTATATATACGATAAATAACATAGAGATAAAGACGCTCTGTCACCTCCAGATGTTGAGTAAAGCTTCCACGGTGTCAGTGTTTAGCTGTGTAAAGCTTTATCAAAGTGATGATTTAGAGTACTATCTTTAGTACTGTCCAGTGTTGATCTTAAACAAGCTGTGTCATTCCCATCGTCGAGCTTAAGTAAGTTCCAGCAACTCCAGTGGTGATATTAAACAAGTTCTGGCAAGATGAAAATTAAGACATGTGCAACATCTGGGTATCTTTATTGTAGACGTTTCGCCATCCAGTGACTTTATCAATACAAATTCTAGGACAAAGATGAGGTAATGAGTCCCTCAGTCTTGGAGTTGGTGTGAAGATCACCGTAGTCATGATGGACCGATTACCTCATCTTTTGTATATAGTTCTACTGTCTTCAAATTACGTCTTATAATTTGTATTGATAAAGCCACTGGATGGCGAAACGTCTACAATAGATACCCAGATGCCGCACGTCTTAATTTTCATCGTCTGTATTGTATACCATTCTAGTACAAATTCTGGCAACTCCAGTGGTGATAAAGTTCTGGCAATTCCATTATTTATCTTAAACAAGTTCTAGCACCTCGTATTTTAATTTTAGCAAAGCAATATACCATTAGAATATCAGATAAGATGTCACTGTCGATCGTAAGCAACTTTGATATTCATTTCATCAACCATAAAAAAATACTAGTAGGTTTACTCAATATCCCTACATAGTTCACTGCAGCTCGTGTCTTTTATTAATAAAAAAAAAAAAGCTCCTGGAGAGCGAAACGTTGCCATAATAAAATGTCACATTAATTGCATTTGTGTCCTTTTGCTTAACATATTGTCGGTAATTCTACCAATATTTATACTTATTAATCAAATGGAAACGAATGAGTAGAATGAAAACTGATTTCAGGTTTTTTCTTGTAACTGTTAGCGATAACAGTCATGTAGATAAGACATGTGCAACACTTCGCTATGTTTATTGATGAAATGTTTCACCTACACAGTAGGCTTCTTACATAAGAACATAAGAATGGAGGAACACTGCAGAAGGCCTACTGGCCCATACAAGGCAGGTCCTTATCAAAACCACCACTACCTAAGAATTTATTCCCGTACTCACGACACAAATCAAACCCAGCCCCTCCCACTCATATATTTGTCCAATCTCTTTTTAAAGCCACCCAAGGTCCTAGCCTCTATCACAGTACTCGGAAGATTGTTCCACGCATCTACAACTCTGTTCGAAAACCAGTACTTGCCTATGTCCTTTCTAAATCTAAATTTATCCAATTTAAATCCGTTATTTCTGGTTCTTACTTGGTTCGATATCCTCAGTATTTTATTAATATCTCCTTTGTTTATGCCCATCATCCACTTGTACACCTCGATGATATCTCCCTCATTCTACGTCTCTCCAGAGAGTGGAGATTCAACGCTCTAAGTCTATCTTCATACGGGAGATTTCTTATACTGTAAATCATTTTAGTCATTCTTCTTTGTATGTTCTCCAATGAATCTATATCCATCCTGTAGTAAGGAGACCAAAACTGAGCTGCATAATCCAAATGAGGTCTCACTAGTGATGTATAGAGCTGTAAAATAACTTTTGGACTTCTGTTGCTTATACTTCTTGAAATAAATCCTAGTAATCTGTTAGCCTTATTGCGCACACTTAGGCACTGTTGTCTTGGCTTTAGATTTCTGCTTACCATGACTCCCAAGTCTTTTCACATTCTGTATGATCAAGCTCAACTTCACCTAGTTTATAAATTCGAGGGATATTTTCATTACCAACGACAAGCACCTTACACTTGTCCACATTGAACTTCATCTGCCACTTTTCAGACCAAGACATTAATTTATCCAAATCCTCCTGGAGTTCACTGTTATCCTCCTCAGAATGAATTATACGGCCTATTTTTGTATCATCAGCAAATTTACTCATGTCACTTGCAATTCCTTCATCAAGGTCATTAATGTAAATTATGAACAACAATGGGCCCAAAACTGATCCTTGTGGAACGCCACTAGTGACAAATCCCCATTCAGATTTGACCCCATTAATGGAAACTCTCTGCTTTCTATTGGTAAGCCATGCCTCTATCCATGCTAGAACTTTACCTCCTATACCATGAGCTGCCACCTTTCTTAAGAGTCTCTTGTGAGGTACTCTATCGAAGGCCTTACTGAAATCCAAGTAAACTATATCATATTCTTTATCACTGTCTACTGCCTCAAATGTTTTATTGAAAAACGTCAGTAAATTTGTCAGGCAGGAACGACCTCTCGTAAACCCATGCTGAGATTCATTAATCAAATTATGTTCTTCAAGGTGACTTCTGATAATATCAGCTATAATTGATTCTAATAATTTGCCTACTATAGACGTGAGGCTTATTGGACGGTAATTTGATGGAATGGACTTATCCCCTGATTTGAATATAGGAACTACATTAGCTATCTTCCACATCTCTGGCACAACACCAGTTAGGATGGACGTATTAAACACATTCGTTAATGGCTGACTAAGTTCCATTTTGCATTCTTTAAGTACCCTGGAAAACAACTCGTCGGGTCCCGGGGACTTATTTTGCTTCAGTTTATCTATCTGTTTGATAACCATGTCCCTCGTGACAGTAATATTAGTTAATTTGAATTCTTCAGGAACTGAATAATTGTTAATTTCTGGAATCTCATTTACGTCTTCTTGTGTAAAGACTGACAAAAAATAGTCATTAAATAGAGAACACATTTCCAGTTCGTTATCCGTCAGCTGTCCATTCCCAATTTTCAGAGGTCCTACCTTTTCCCTCACCTTCGTCCTGTACACTTGAAAGAACCCTTTTGGATTAGTCTTTGGAAAGAACCCTTTTGGATTAGTCTTTGAAAGAACCCTTTTGGATTAGGCAGCAGGTGTAGTAGTAAAATTAAGATTGATGTAATCAATCAATCAACCTTGGAGAAATAGTATTTGAGTGACTGACCTCCTCAGATACTATTTCTCCAAGGATGATTGACTATTTACATCATTTTCACTTCACTACTACACCTGCTGTCTCTGTATTTAACTGAAGAAGCCTACTGTAAAGGCGAAACATTTCATCAATAAAGATACCGAAGTGTTGTACATGTAACTTATTAACGTTTCTGTGTTTTATACCATTTTCAACAAGTCATGTGGTGTGAAGGTAATATTTTTCCTTCTTTTTCCGTGGTGTTGACATCCATCAGCTGAGGCACAGTGGGAGTGTACTGGGCACAAATGTCAAAGTAATGACTTCTGTCTGCCCTCACGCTATGTGTGTGACGGCTTCTCTGACTGTGTTGGAGGAGACGACGAAGTAAACTGCAGTAAGTTCTTTCTAGTTATTTTCAACTCTTTCCTCCCTACCTTTCTCTCTATTCAAATAATTTTAGCTTTATTCTTGATTTTCCTCTTCTGTTTATCATTTTTATTTCATTTACTGTAAAGTTTCATATACTACACCAGCGGTGCCCAGAAATTCCTACATTAGCTGAACTCTTTGAGAATCTTCTTGAAAGATTTAAAGCATTTGAACTCTGAGATTCTTACGTATCTCGTCACCTGAACTCCTTGTTAGGGGTTTCTATCAAGGGATTCAGCTGATAAATAAATATCTGGAAGGAGAATTTTGAATGTTTTATCCCGTAGCTCGATTGGTAGCGCACTCAGCGCTACCAATCGAGGTCTGGGGGTCGATCCCCGCTACGGGTGGAAACATTACGACGTGTTTCCTTGAGACACCTGCTGTCCATGTTCACCTAGCAGTAAAATAAGTACCTGGATGCTAGTTGACTGGTGTGGGTCGCATCTTGGGGAGAAAAATTGACCTAATTTGCGGGAAATGCTCAGCATAACAAGAGGCTTTCTATATTGTAGTATGTCACTGATGTCAGCTATGGTCTGCATACCTTGTACATGTACTTGTAGAAATAAATATTATTATAATCAGAATTCATTATAAAAGGTTCAGACATGATAAAATCTATTCATCTTACATCTAACACAACCTTAAGTTTGACATACTATTGGTAATAATTGATTGACACTACCTGTAGCTCAAAATACTAAAAACAGAAACCAATTAAAAACATTCACAGAGGCTTCTATGTCCAATTCCTAGAAGTATTTATGGTCCATAAAATTAATATTTTTCACTTGATATAGAATACTAACGCCCCTTCCCAAGAGTTTTTCACATGAGCTGTCAATTATTTTCATCATTGCAGCATACTGTAACGAAGGCTTCTACAAGTGCGGGACAGATGACTACTGTATAGTGGAGCACTACGTGTGTGATGGCTATAATGACTGTCCTAATAGTGAAGATGAGGCTGACTGCCGTAAGTTTTCCAAAATTAATATTTTCCCCAATCATGTAAGTGGTAGAAAACAAAAGGCGCATATAAGATTTTTTTTTTTATAACGACGTTTCACCTACATGAGGCACTAAAATACATAATGTACTTGACACAGCCTCATGAAGGTGAAGCGTCGTACTAATCAAAGGTCCTTCGAGTCCCTCGCATAAATTGCAAAAATATATATCTTTCATAATGCAACACCCTGGTTAACATGTCTGTGGATTTCATGACATATTACTAGTCCTAAATCTCAAGTACTGAGGAAACACTGTATATAACGTGTTACAACCGATCCGTCTTAATTAAACAACTGAGACACACAACAATGTTTGTTTACCTTCATAGAGTCAGACTCGACAAAGCTTAATCCTGAACAAAGCGTCGTCTAGAAAAAGGCTTTATAATATATGTTTTTTATACCCCCATAATGATAACTAAGTGGTAAACCCATCAGGGTTCCCCAAAGTGGTTAATATCCATCCCTAATGGTCGGTGGGACTATCGAAGAAGTCGATAAATGTATCTTTCCCATTAATGATAGCAAGTCTCAGTAAAAAAAATGGTATTGTTAAATCTTATATATTTTACATAATTTATTATTATTATTCGTAGTACTATTAGTTAAAGTTTTATTAAATTATTTTCATAAAATAAATATTTGGGGGTCGATAAGCTGAAGATTGTATTATACATTACCGTCGAGGTGAAGAATTAGTCATGTGCGCAACATCTGGATTCGTTTATTTGCAGACGTTTCGCCATCTTTTGTATATAGTTCTACAATCTTTACATTATGTCCCTGTACTACATTGATAAAGCCACTGGATGACGAAACGTCTACAAATAAAGCTACCCAGATGTCGCACACGTGTCTAAGTCTTCATCAAGAGTTGAAGAGTTGGGGACCGACGGTCCAGCTTGTGTTGAGTATGCACAAGATCTTGCAATGTTTGACAACAATAAAGTGTTCCCGTAAACTTTCTTGCAGCTATTGTAACTGGAATTCCGACGTGTAACGAAGGCCAGTATCAGTGTTATGATGGTCTCTGTATCGATGACAAATTCGTCTGTGACGGCCTCCGGGATTGTTACGAATCAGACGACGAACTGGGATGTAGTAAGTATTACAGTGGCTGTGTTGATTAATGGGGTGTAAAACCTATCGACTACACAAGGGTATTAATTATAACCATAATTTTGAAAGGGGGTGGAGGGGTAAGCCAGAGGAAGGCCTCGGTCAGCTGTCATGTAATGCAATGCATATGCGCGTGTCAATAAAGATTGACACGGCTCATCTTGAAGGACAAACCACTTGTCCACACGCCTGAATTAACCCATACTCTAGTTTACATTTGTGAATTATATTTACAACAGAAGGGTTTATGCAAGTGGTACAATCTTCATTGCCACATACATGAATTTATGTTATAATTACTGATGTTTTCTAGTTTGACTTTGATATAAAAGATCTAATATTTTTCACCATGAATTAAATTGCATTTTCTGTTAGAGATTTTAATTTTGAGTTATGAGATACATAATATTTACTAAAAAAATTGTGAAAAAATAATATAAAAACACTCCAGAAATTTGAAAATGGGCAGCAAAGTCCTTTGAACATCACTAAGATTGCCTCATTAGTGTCAGTTTAGAAATATCTAGAAGTGATTGGTTGAGTTTAAAGACTATCAACACACGAGGGTCATCAAGGCTACATAAAAACTTTTCACTGGCAATCAAGAATATTTTAAAACCAAATACAGGCCTATTAAGATTAAATATACATACATGTACATCCATTCATCCACTCGTACATGCACTATTGCTCTCGGTACACACACATCAAGAGACATTGTGTTGTTATATATAATATATTTACAAATGGAATATTACAGGTGCGTGCAAGGAAGGCTTCCTGTGTTCCAATGATCTGTGTATCCCTGATTACTACGTTTGTGATGACTTCGAGGACTGTAAACGAGGCGAAGATGAGATTATATGCTGTGAGTTATTAAATTTCTTCACTAATGTTTACCACCATCGTATAAGTCTTGGTAATAGATGCCGACGTGTGTGTGTGTGAGAGTAAACAAACGCTACGACATATTAGAAATGTTTCGGTCCTGAGAAATTATCGTTCCAAGAGTGAAGCGTTTAATTATATTCTAGTGCCCACTTACGTATCTGTTTAAACCACTACCAACATTACCACCACTATCATCATTACCGCCACCACCACTACCACCACTACCATCATTACCACCACCACCACTACCATCATTACCACCACTACCATCATTACCACCACCACCACCACCATAACAAAGTCATCTTAAAAGCCCCTATCATCATATATATTACTGTGCTTAAATCCATCATTACATGATCACACACACATATATATATATATATATATATCATAAACAACACTGCGACTAGCCAATGACTCGAACCCATGTTGTTTTGGCCCGTCTCATGGTGAGCGAAAACCACATGACGCTCTAACCCACAGGACCACCAAATCCTACAAGAATCACGCACCCAGCAGAGCTAGGTGTTTTACCGTGATCAGAGGACATACGGTGGTGTGGGTGCCTCTGAGCTAATTACGTAGGGAGGCACTGGTCAGAGAAATAGCAAACATAGAACTCAAGCTAAAAGAATCTTACAGGAGTCAAGAAACACGGGATGAACTAAAAGCCATAAATGAAATTGAAAGAAACCCAAAATATTTCTTTTCTTATGCCAAATCTAAGTCAACAACAACATCCAGTATTGGGCCCCTACTTAAACGAGATGGGTCCTACGATAAATGACATGCTCATGCACTCCGCCCCAGGCCCAGACTCATGGAACTCCGTGTTCATCAAGAACTGCAAGAAGCCCCTATTACGTGCTTTTAACATCCTATGGAGAGGGAGCATGGACAAAGGGGTCGTCCCACAGCTGCTAAAAACAACAGACATAGCCCCACTCCACAAAGGGGGCAGTAAAACAAAAGCAAAGAACTACAGACCGATAGCGCTAACGTCCCATATCATAAAATCTTTGAAAGGGTTCTAAGAAGCAAGATCGCCACTCATCTAGATACCCATCAGTTACATAACCCAGGTCAACATATATCAGGGTATACGACAAACTCTAACCATACAATAGAGCGAAAAAATAATGTGAAGGACCTGGGAGAATATGTCAAGAGGATCTCGCCTTCAAAGACCACAACAATGTATCTACAGCATCTGCTAGGAAAATGATAGGATGGATAATGAGAACCTTCAAAACTAGGGATGCCAAGCCCATGATGATTCTCTTCAAATCGCTTGTTCTCTCTAGGCTGGAATACTGCTGTACACTAACGGCCCCCTTCAAGGCCGTTCTTTGTACACTTGGAGAGTGTACAAAGAACTTTCACGGCACACATAAGTACGATAAGGCACCTAAATTACTGGGAACGGTTGAAGGTCCTTGATCTGTACTTCCTGGAACGCAGGTGAGAGAGATACATGATAATATACACTTGGAAAATCCTAGCGGGATTAGTACCAAACTTGCACACGAAAATCACTCCCTATGGAAGCAAAAGACTCGGCAGGAGATGCAACATTTCCCCAATGAAAAGGAGGGGCGCCACGAGTATATTGAGAGACAACACAGTAAGTGTCCGGGGCCCAAGACTGTTCAACTGCCTCCCAGCATACATAAGGGGGATTGCCAATAGACCCCTGGCTGTCTTCAAGAAGGCGCTGGACAGGCACCTAAAGTCAGTACCTGACCAGCCGGGCTGTGGTTCGTACGTCGGGTTGCGTGCCGCCAACACTAACAGCCTGGTTGATCAGGCCCTGATCTACCAAGAAGCCTGGTCACAGATCGGGCCGCGGGGGCGTTGACCCCCGAAACCCTCTCCAGGTATATATATATTAATATTAATAATCTCAAATCATTGCCCATAATTAACTAATAATCTTGAACTATATATATATATGGAACTCTCTTACAGCTTGTGAATCAACGGACTTCATCTGCGAGAATGGTGATTGCGTTCCTGCAGATTATCGTTGCGATGGTTACTACGACTGCTATGGTGGCAGTGACGAGGCTGACTGTGGTTAGTAGGCTCCTCATTACTTAGTAGTAATATTAATAGTAGCAAATTTATGTGAAAAAGCTAAATACATAGGAGTTCACAGCGCCTGTGATCAGGTTTGATCCTTGAAGAGAGTACGCAACTTAGGGGTTGAGATAGACTAGTACGCAACTTAGGGGTTGAGATAGACTAGTACGCAACTTAGGGGTTGAGATAGACTAGTACGCAACTTAGGGGTTGAGATAGACTAGTACGCAACTTAGGGGTTGAGATAGACTAGTACGCAACTTAGGGGTTGAGATAGACTAGTACGCAACTTAGGGGTTGAGATAGACTAGTACGCAACTTAGGGGTTGAGATAGACTAGTACGCAACTTAGGGGTTGAGATAGACTAGTACGCAACTTAGGGGTTGAGATAGACTAGTACGCAACTTAGGGGTTGAGATAGACTAGTACGCAACTTAGGGGTTGAGATAGACTAGTACGCAACTTAGGGGTTGAGATAGACTAGTACGCAACTTAGGGGTTGAGATAGACTAGTACGCAACTTAGGGGTTGAGATAGACTAGTACGCAACTAAGGGGTTGATAGACTAGTACGCAACTTAGGGGTTGAGATAGACTAGTACGCAACTTAGGGGTTGAGATAGACTAGTAGGCTACTTAGGGGTTGAGATAGACTAGTAGGCTACTTAAGGACTGAGATAGACTAGTAGGCTACTTAGGGTTGATATACACTAGTAGGCTACTTAGGGGTTGAGACAGACTAGTAGGCTACTTAGGGGTTGAGATAGACTAGTAGGCTACTTAGGGGTTGAGATAGACTAGTAGGATAATTAGGAGTTGAGATAGACTAGTAGGCTACTTAGGAGTTGAGACAGACTAGTAGGCTACTTAGGGGTTGAGATAGACTAGTAGGCTACTTAGGGGTTGAGACAGACTAGTAGGCTACTTAGGGGTTGAGATAGACTAGTAGGCTACTTAGACAGGTTGAACATGTGGAAAGCAGCATGACCTACCTGTCAAATCAATCTTTTTTTATTAAGTGGGCCTATACAACAAGTACAGCAGTTAATCATTAAATTTGTTAACAGTGAAATACGCAACAACTTGGTTTTATTGTAGTTTTTCATGTTTTCATTAACAGATACATAACTCACAGATCAGATAAATCCAATAGTTACCACACTGACTATCACTGACACTGACGGCCTTTGAACTGGTGGTAAAATAAAGATGCATTGGTAAATTTTACCTATTTATACAATATCAAGAATAAGCTAGAGTACGTAAATATAACTACCCAAGCCAAATTACGCACAACACTTCCGTCATTACATGCACGCACAGAGAAGCTGTCAGAAGGAAGAAAATTTACAATAGTGAAAAAAAAAAAAAAAAAAAAAAAAGAGTCCATGACCGAGGTACCTACGGATGCGTAGTTAGATAATCCCAACATGAATTTCTTCTCTATGTAGTAGTTTCGACTGCTAAACGTCAACACACATCTTTGTGCATACTGTATATTATGAGCCAAGAATGCTCTCCCATACTACGCCATCAAGTCATGTTCGTCCGTAGCCTCGTCCCACATTGAAGGGGTCCTAAAAAAAAATGACTTTGTTGTAGATGTAAAGGAGTGATTATTATCAAGCATTCATGTTCACACGAAGGAAAAAAGTACATGCAGAGGGAAATAAAGTTGAGGGACAATTTGTATATTACAAACTCCAACTGAGAACGTTAAACAGTACAAGGTGCAAGTGTTAAGATCTTCTCTCATCTCTGTGCTTTTGATATGATCGGCAAATGGTGTCGACAGTTATGGTAAAGAGGTACAATATGTATGTCGTGCCGAATAGGTAAAATTGGTCAATTAGCAAAAACTCATTTAAAATTAAGTCCTTTCTAAAATTCTCTTATAAGTTTAGAGATATATTTTTTTTCATTTATGTTAATGCAAAAATTAATAATTTTGAGCCAAAAAGAATCTTAGAAAACTTACCTAACCTTATTATAACAAGCGCAATTTAATTTAGCCTAATCCAACTAAATATATTTTAGTTAAGTTTACAATAATTTAATAATAAACAATCACAATGAAATATATTATTTTAGTTAGGTTCAGAATGATTTTTGCGAAATTATTGAATACACAAATTTTTGCTTGTCTTATTCGGCAAGAAGAGCGTTGCTATTTAAACCAAAAAAGCAAGTTTTACCTATTCAGCACGACACACACACAGATATATATATATATATATATATATATATATATATATATATATAAAATATATATATATATATATATATATGATAATGCTGTGTTATAGTACAGATGTGATGTTTGCTATATTAGAGATGGTGATGCTATATTATACCACAGAGGCAAGAACTGCTGTCAACGTCTTCCGACGTAAAAGCCGAAAGCAACAAGGCGTCCCCCACAAGAAGGAGATTCTTCAAGGAAAATAACTCTACTGGAAGCAGCAACAGTCAGTGGGGATTCTACAAGGACATAACTCTACTTAAAGTAGCAACATTTACCCCCACTAACTTCCTTCGTCGTCTCTACATAGTTTCACATGTAAAGTATTTGTAGAAACTCACAGGAATATAGAGTCACTTAAAGCACCTGTGGGCAATAACATTTAAATACACTTACAAACGAGGTTTAAATTGCTTATATATATAGTATATATATATATATATATATATATATATATATATATATATATATATATATTATCATCTACTTTTCTAAGGAGAAGTGTAGAGGAACTTTGATCCAGAACGTAGAATGAATTTCTACCAAGTATTAACTGTTTCATCAGAAACCTTTAAATATTTTCACTATTCCAAACTAACATAATTAACGTAAATCTAACATCACAGTAAGTTATTGTCTTGATGAATAATGTATTGTCTTATTTTAAACTTTCAACCATACTTTTTATAGCTGTAAAAGGTATGGTAATACCAACGAGATGTGGATCAGAGACACTATGAGAACTGGAAAGAGGTCAAATGAGTCATTCGTACGAGTTAACTACTCAGAAGTGCGGTAGTTCAGCTTATCTAAACTCTTGATAAGCAAGATGTTGCCCAGTATGATAGGGATAAGGGAATATGATACCTAACTCATGCTGTTATGTGATACCAACAGCTGCCATTATGTGATACCCACTAACTACTGTCACTGTGACACCCACTAACTACTGTCATTATGTGACACCCACTAACTACTGTCATTATGTGACACCCACTAACTACTGTCATCATGTGATACCTACTTAAATATTACTGCTGTGTGATATCAAGTTGTCATCACATAATACCTACTAACTACTGCTGTCACATGGTACCAGATACTACCACCACTGTTATCACTATCTTGCCCCGTCTTACCTGTCTTTCACACTACACAAGCTTCCATCTACGTTATCTCTGTATTACGACTGAAGAAATCTCTCGTAGCTACACGTTTCCTTTAATAAATGTTCTGAAAGATTCTCGAGTTTTTCTATCCACGAGACAAAAAGCTAAACCTGAATGGGACACAAGTTAGTTTAATATCTTTACTATGCACCCCATACCCAACCTGTGGGCGGTAGTCAAAAGATTACAGAGGTACATAATGGGACATTAAGTACTGTAAACTGTCATATAATGCTGTTCTATATAATGCAATATTTTGAAAATGAAGGTTTATCATAATACATTCAATGTTAAATGACAGTATAAAAGAAATTTGAGTATAATTTAAGTGGTAGCGTAGCACTAAGCACTTAGCGACTGCTAAAATTATTTGTATGTTCCTTGAAGACTTAAAATATAAATCTAAAATGTTGATTACAATCTCCCTAAAGAATTTCTACTGAAATCAGAAAGGTAACCAAATGCAGTAGTTCGCACAGCCAGATTACTCTGAGGTATGGTGTGTGACCGGGTCTCTGGGGCCATGATTCCTCACACCACCAACAGATAATCACCTACAAGATGCCGTCTACGAGTAACCATCAAGAAGTTCCTATCTACAAGATGCCGTCTACGAGTAACCATCAAGAAGTTCCTATCTACAAGATGCCGTCTACGAGTAACCATCAAGAAGTTCCTATCTACAAGATGCCGTCTACGAGTAACCATCAAGAAGTTCCTATCTACAAGATGCCGTCTACGAGTAACCATCAAGAAGTTCCTATCTACAAGATGCCGTCTACGAGTAACCATCAAGAAGTTCCTATCTACAAGATGCCGTCTACGAGTAACCATCAAGAAGTTCCTATCTACAAGATGCCGTCTACGAGTAACCATCAAGAAGTTCCTATCTACAAGATGCCGTCTACGAGTAACCATCAAGAAGTTCCTATCTACAAGATGCCGTCTACGAGTAACCATCAAGAAGTTCCTATCTACAAGATGCCGTCTACGAGTAACCATCAAGAAGTTCCTATCTACAAGATGCCGTCTACGAGTAACTATCAAGAAGATAAATACGTTTGTGTGAAACATTATAAAAAAGGGCGAAAAGTTGTCTTATTAAGAGCTTAATCGAGAGACTTATCGAAGTTAAATAAAGCTTTATAAAAGAGCTTACTGTGGTTGTATCATATAAAGGAACTTATTAAAAAGCTTACAGAAGTTGAATCAAATCAAGCTATTTAAGAGAGCTTACTGTAGCTGTATTAAATAAAGAGCTTTATAAAAGATATTACAGAAATTGAATGAAATAAAACTTTATAAGAAAGCTTACTATATTTTAATATTTTTCAAAATTATTATTATCAAAGCTAGGAGCTAAAATATATTTTAAGATTTTTTTCATTACTTATGGCGAATAAATAAAATTTGTAATGCATTCCCTATATGTTTATTAATTTATTTCAAGTTGTAGGTTAATGTATTGGTCTCAAAATATATATATTTTTTTTAATTTAAAGAGCTGAAAGGCTCCTGATCCAAGGAATCGGAGCTAACCTCTTATTTTTCTTCCTTGAGCTGAACCTGATTATCTCCCATTCCTACAGGTTTAGCGCTTCCCATGAATATAATAATAAAAATAAGAACAATAATTGGATGGGAAAGTGTTCGAACCAAGCTACAATAATTTTCACAGTAAAGTGTTTTTAGAGGTTTCGATCTCACTACGTTTCGCTCAGTGTTGATCTTCATGGACTTTACGTTTCGATCAAAAATGAGAGAAAATTCTCTCGCCTTACCATAGGTCAACCACACTTTTTGAGCACCATTACCACGTTTTGCACGTTTCGCTCACATTTACCTTCTTTTCGTACACACACACACACACAGGCGGATTAGTAATGGAATGGGATAACTAATACAAGGTAAGGGCATTTAAATATACGCATGTGGGCGAAATTTCGCCACAGAAACATATTTTGTGTAAGAGAAGAGCACTTATTGAAACTCCTTGGACAGATCCGAGTGAAATTATGTGTGTTAGAGCTGTTATGCACTCTGTAGAGTGCCTGATATATGTGTTTAAAGCTAAAGTGTGTCCTGTAAGATAGTGTTGTGTGTTTAAAGCTAACATGTGCTCTATATGTTTAAAGCTAACATGTGCTTTATGTGTTTAAAGCTAACATGTTTTATAAGGTACAGTGCTTTATGTGTTTAAATCTAACATGTGTCCTGTAATATACTCTGGTTAAAGCTAACATGTCTTGTGTTTAAAACTAACAAGTGTCCTGTAAGATACAGTACTTCTTGTTTAAAGCTAACACGTGCCCTGTAAGATACAGTACTTCATGTGTGCTTAAAGCTAACAGATGTCCTCTTAAGATCCAGTACTTGATACAGAGGCTGAGGTATCACACAGCAGAAAATTTCCTGTCTCACTGGCTGAGAATATGACAAATAATCTTAACCCGTAACTATGTAAAGTGGAAGTTGTTTTTTCCAAATAGGTTTTCAGCACTGTATTTGCACCTGAAATACCATGGGAAGGTATGTTAAGCATATGGGTCCCTTCCCCCGAGATCAAATCGTGAAGAAATCTTCATGCGTATCCCAGCATCATCAGAGCGTAGTACGTCAAGCTTGCAAGGGCAATAAAGCTTAACTAGGAAGAACGGTAGTAAATCTCTGTGTACCGTTCTCAATGGGTGTCTCCTGTGTGATATTTCTGCTTATTTTTATTCCAGTCTCGTAGTGAAAATAAATAAGCTAAGCTTTCACCAGTTTTGAATAGACACGACTGTCTTTCGGAACACAAGAACACTGACGTTAGTCTTGTAACGTAATATGACCCCCGTAATATCACGTATTCACACGTATATTTGTAGTTTTTTTAATAAAGATATTTATTGGAATTCTTGATATTTTTAACGCGTATTTATTAAATTGTTTATACTCTTTTCTAACTATAAAGTATCACATTGAGGATCAATGCACATGTCCCTAGGAACCCAGTACGTACCCAGACGCGTAGCACAATAGGTACATTTCACCCCCTTAGAGCGAAACGTTGCCTAAATAAAGGCTAATTCCGCTACGTGTGTCTTCGCCTTGATTCCGGTTTGCAGTACGTTTTCATTTATTGGATTCTGTGTGCATCTGAGACGTCGAGAGATGTGCGAGGCTGTTGTCCCAACTGGAGCCGATGTCTGCCAGGATGTGTGTATATAACGGGTACCTGGTAGTGGCCTTCACAGTATAGTTTACACTGTTTAGGCCGTCAGTATGATACCTGCCAGTGTTGCGCTCTAGTATCTGGTACCTGTGGAGAGAAGTGCTAGTCAGTGAAACGTGTGAAATTCTACGGTCACAGCCGGCCTTGTTTCGTCTGATTGATGTGGAATATTATCAAGAGTTTGACTGGGTTAAAGTCAAGCTCATTCTCTTCCTCAAGCAGAAGACCTGGTCAGTATTGACTCAAGTACTTGAAGTAGAATCTCAGCATTATAAGCAAGCTTTTATTGGGGTAATGTTTCGCTGTGTAGAGCTTAGGTCATGACACGATCAAGCCCGACACAGGGAAACATTTGATAAAGCTCTACATCAATTGAAACTTGAGAAAGCTCTACATAAAGGGAAGCATGACTTGATAAAGCTCTGCACAGAGCAAAACGTGATAAAGCTGCATGCGCAATGAAACTTGACGTGATAAACCATGATAAACAGAGCGAAACATAACTTCATAAAGCTCTACACATTAGAACATGACTTGATAAAAACTCCTTACAGAGAGAAACACACCTCTATAAAACTCCTGCAAGAGAGAAACATCGTCCCAATCAAAGCCATTTTTTTACTCTACTGCTTTACCCTTTCAACTCACCTGTTCTTATTCACAGGCTGAGGCTTGTGTTGGAGAGTCTTATACCTGGCGTAGTGTGAAGGGTACCTCCATACAGACATGTCAGCGAAGGCTATACGTCTCCACATGTCATCGTCCTCTCCTCCCCAACCCCAGTATATATTACTCCAGCCGTTCACCTTCCTCACGTGCGCCTCCGTCATGAGACAAGCGCCTCCATAGTAGGTGTAGTACTTGAAATTGTAGGTCCTGTGGAGGTGAAAAACAAGGTTAATCTTTCAGTATGGACTAGTGGCTATCCTAGTTTGCGTGAGGATTGTATACTAGGATCATAAATTACGAGGATTTTCTGGGATGGGAAAGCAGGATTTAATCTTGCGACTTCGAAGATCAGTTATAGCGATCTTTTTGAACTAGGATAGTAAATATGCTTGATCACAGTTTAGCTTTTATTCCCACTGTGTAATTATCATACAGAATAGTGTAGCAGAACTGCTTATTAATTTTGTTTAACAAAAATAAATCTTAGCTTGGCACATGACCACTAAATTTGAAAATCATGACAATTCTCCATATTTTGGAACACTCCGTCTTGAAAGTGCAATTATTTACCAGTTAGAGCAATATTTATAGATATGGAAAGAATACTAATTGAAAAATAGCAATGAGTTCCTTTTTATAGAAATAGCCTCAAAATTTCCCACCTTAGACTGTTTTGCCTGGATATTTTGAAAGCATTTAAAAAATAGTTCAATACAGTTCTTTTTTGTTTGAGTTCACGTGGTGAATTTTTTTCAATAATGTTTCTTTCTATATTTTGTGTATGGTATTTAGGAATGCTAGGGTGCTGGGATAGTCACAGTGGAGGGATACCACTTCTCGAGGTTTACCGGCTAGACAAGTTTACCAGCCAGATACAAATTTACCAGCCAGACACAAGTTTACCACACAAACAAAGGTTAACCAACACAGGCACACTTCCCATGGGTCCCACCTCACCGGTACTTGGTGTTGGAGGTAGCGACTGCCAGGTGGCGTGGCTGAGCCGAGCAGTGATACAGGTGATAGTCATTCTCCGGCAACATATCAACGTCGTGGAAAGCGTAGCAGTCCCACGGTCCCTCCTTGCGGGACTCCAGAAAACCAACATTCAATAGGCGGGCTCTGTTGAACAGGTCCGTCCCTGTTAAGAACAGAACGGTGATGGAAAGAAACATAATAGTCTGCAAACTGTATGGACGACAAATTTTGTACTTCAGATATTCTTACAGCAAGACTATTAAGACAACGTTTCGCTCAATGAGAGACTTAATCTAGTTGAGATAAAGCGCTCCCTAAATTAAACGTTGTCTTGGACAAAAAAGGCACAATACCGTGACTGGAACAATACACAAATAACCCTCACATAGGAGAGAGAAACTTACGACGACGTTTCGGTCCGACTTGGACCATTTACAAAGTCGCACTAATATGTCGTAAGTCTTTATGTGGGGGTTATTTGTGTATTGAAACGTTGTCTTTGAACTACCCACTAATAACCTACTCACCTTCCTGCTCAATGAGGTAGATAGAGTAGTTGAGCTGCTGACGCTGCAGGAACGGATGCATGTGATTCAAGAACGTCCCAACCTGCATCACACAAATGTATAAATTAGATTCCCGTGCAACGTTTCGAAACTTTTCTTATAATACGTTTCCTTCACCAGAAGGGTTTTCACTCCTGGTGGGTGAAACTCATCCTAATATAAGTTTTCAGTGGCAACTGGCCCGTGTCTATGGAAGTGTTGTATATCCTAGATAGCAGTTTCTACTAGGCAATTTCCTTAACTCATTTTTTTTAATTTTAGTGCCAAACTAGTGCTATTGTATTTCCTTTGTAAATCTCACATCATCCAACATGAATTCATTTTGAATTATCTAATCGAATGAGACATGACTGAATTTCATAGGTAGCAGAGTTAACATAAATGAGAAGTGACAAAATAGACCAGTCACAGGTGGAGTTCCACAGGGGTCAATGTTGGGGCCCATTTTTTTACTATGTAATGATAACATACTTTTTATATAAATATAAATATATATTACAATAAATGGTTCAGAAGTTAGTGTATAGATTAATGATCTATATGAGGAAATAAATGTTGAATTTTGCATTTTTGTAAATGAATAATAATAATAATGTCAGAAACAATATTATTCTGCATCAATAAAACTAGTAAAAATGAAAATAACTGGAGGTAAGTAAGCCATGATAGCTCGAAGGGTTAGTAACCAGGAATAACCCAGTAAAGCCAGGCGTGAAGACAAGTAGATGAAGAACAGAATGGGTTGAGGAAGACAAGAGTTGATCAAGACATAAAATAAGACACATGTGGAGTATTAGGATATTTTAATGAGGACACGATTCCTCATTAGAACATCCCAACACTGTACATGTGTCGTATTTTACAAAACCCCTTGAAGAAGAGAAACAAGTTGTGAAACTAGCTTATATCAGGCTAACGTGTCGCTCTCTAGAGCGAAACGCTATCCCAATAAAAACGCTCTTCAGCAGTCTTCGGTACTGTGGGGCAGCACGTCACTCGGGTACCCACCTGGTGTTGCCTGTTCCTGTACGGGACAATGATGGCCACGGACCAGCGAGCGTCACAGTGTAGAGGCCAGGAAAACCCTCCTGGCTTCACTCCTAGCCTGTGCCTGGCCTCAGCTTCACTCACACTCACGTTCTCCTCCACCTCCAACTTTCCACCTGCAGGCGAAGGAGCAATGATAGAAGCTTCGCGTGGGAACACTCGCTTAGAGAGGAATGCGTAGTTAAAAGTCAGTTCTCTTATAAAGGTTAGGTTAGGTAAGGTTTGTCAGGAAACAGGACAAGTGTTTCCTGAAGCGGGTTTTAGTCATATGATGACCTGAAGCTGGAGCTTTTGGTCATTAACAGAGGCCTTCCGCTGGCTTACCCTCCACCCCTTTAAAAATTATGGTTATGAGTATAACCATTAGAGACATGTTAGTTTTTTTTCTTATAAAACCCCTCGACACTGCAGTTGTTTGTTTTAAATGTGAATGCAAAAGTGCAATGAAAATTGAATAATAAGTACTGTGAAGGCCTTTCCACGCGTTATTCAATTCAGGATTTAATTTTTCAATCGTATTTACAAAAAACTTTATGAGATAGCTGACTTTATGTACAGACAAAAATCGTTTTATGTTAAAAAAAGTGAGAAAATTAAAGCTGTATGCAAGGTCCAATATGTAGGATCAAGAGCCCTTCACCAGCATCAAGGTACCCCAGTTGAAGGTACTTACGGAGGCGTGGAGGGGTAGAGGGGCAGCCGGGTAGAACCCTGCGTGTGACACCGTCTTCAAAAGTAGATTTTCCCATGCTGGTTTCCACACCAGCGCCTTCCGTGGAGGCCTGAGGTAATTCTTCCGAGACGTCGCCGACATGCAGCAGCTGCAGGTGAGTGTGGTCCCTCTGCAGTACGCACAGCAGCAGCACCATGGTGACTGATAACAGCAGCAGACACACCTTAGCCTCCCAAGTCAGCGTCAGCCTCACCAGATACACGCGCATACACCGCCCTACACCCCACATCTTAATTGCTATAAATACAACATCGGACTAGAAGTCTAGAGTACTAACGTAGTAGAACTCGACACATACACACCAGAGAACTAGAGTACTGACTTAGCAACGCCCATCATAAGTACATTGCTGGTCTAGCTAGAGTACACACGTAGAGGTCTTCAACGTCAAGAATACACTAGAGCAGTGATGCAGCAAACTTAACATTGATACACTGGAGTTGTAGAGTACTGAGGGGGCGGTACTCAAGCTTGCGCCAAGTCTTTTATAATGGCAGGTCTTGAAGATTGGTGTGCCGTCACTCCACAACTAATACACCGTCACACCACAGCTTATGTACCGTCACGTCACGTCAAGACATGACACTTGGCCCTGGATGCTGTCTCCCAGAAAAGTACGTACACTTCTCTCTTGATATCGTCACATCCTTGAGAGATACAGTCAAATCAGGATATATTAGGAAAATACAACAAAAATATATAAAAAAATATAAAGAAAAATTGCCAGAAAAATATAAACAAAATATACTAAAAGTATGTATCGTTAACATGAAAATAATATGAATTTTTGGTAGAAATAAAAACAGATTCTCATTTTTTTTCAGGTGGTGAAGGAGTTATTATAATTATTATTATTATTGTTGTTGCTATTCTTGTCATCCTTATCTTATTGTTTCTTTTTTTTTTTTAAGTTCCTTCCCGTTATCTTATTCGCCGAAACCGTCATATTCTCCGCTTTCTACCTTCCCTCATTCCTTCCCCTTCGTTATAGGCGAAAAATTGGCCACGAAATCTGGCTCATCACGGCGGTTAATGAGGCGTGTGTACCACCTACTTCCTGGTTGAGTATAGGAGGACCTGGTGACGCTGACTTGTTGAGGGACTCAGGATATACTAGATCAGGGGTTCCTAACCTCTTTTTTTACAATTATAGACCCCTCAATGGATTACCCCAATATGTTCCCATACCCCCTTCACTATACTGTCGACATCATCACCAGTCCTATTAGGTACCAGCATGACTTCAAAATATGTCAATAGCGTGGTTTTACTTTACTTAATCATAAGGATGTTATCATTTATTTATAGAAAAACGGTAAATCACTAGTGAGATTTTTTGCTATTTCTTGTGCACTGGCTGATTTGTTAACAGCCTCCTCGCATCAATCCCTATTAATAACGGTGATAGTTTATTCTAATCTAACAACTTTTTTTTTTTTAAATTGTTCAGAGATCTAGTCCCATACCCCCATTATTTGGTTCCCATACCCCCAAGGGGTATGAATACCCCCGGTTAAGAACCCCTACACTAGTGGTTCGTAACAAGTCTCATCTTAAGATACACTTGTGTTTCGTGATGGTCTTATTTTAGAACACACTAGTAGGTAGTGATCCTCTGTTCTAAAATATGAAGTAGAACTTATGGTAAAATAACTAACAAATGACTGTAACAAATGTAATTAGAGTCATTGTGGCCTGAATAATATGTTGTTGTTTGTGCTCTACCGCTCCCAGGATGAGCTGTGGGTGCACAATAAACCAGCCTCAAAGGGGACACAACCACAGCTAACCTTAGCCTCAGTTAGTTGTGTCTCCGGAGAGGCTAGTTTATTATACACCGGTAGCGCACAAAAACAGGATCACAGAGGTCAAAATAGGTCTTTGTTAGACCCCACTGACCATTGTTACATCACTAGAAAGAAATATTTGTCATTTCATATAGTATTACAATTTATATAGCTAATGTGCATAATACAACATGGAATTAGTCTAAAAAATTATAAGCATTTCTCATAATTGGGTTTCAGTCTTCTCTATAAAAAAGTTCATTCATCTAGTCGATGTAAAATGTGGATATAACATCAATATTTCAGATATCTTATCGTTAACGAAAGTGTTTTGACATATCCTGCATGGAGGCGTCTGAAAGGCTGGCTGTCTGGACACTAAGATATACCGAGATGTTCCCGTATATGGCTCTTGGTTCACACATTTTGCATTTTGACATCTCCATACAAATTTTACTGCTAATACTTATAGCCTCGCCTTAATGTAGCTGTAACTACTACTGTCAGTGATACTTATAGCCTCGCCTTAATGTAGTAACTACTACTGTCAGAGATACTTATAGGCAATCTACCAACCTTTTAACTTTCTCCATAGATAATGACACTTTTCATTGTAACTGATAGTGGATCTGCTAGTTCCTATCTGTACTATTCTACTTTCTTCAGGCTCGTTTCATAGTACCTTTCTAACAATGTTTCTTAAACATTATTTAATGTTTGTTTAGCTAGGTCATCCATTCTGTCATGCTCCTGGAGGTCTATGCGAGATGGGAATCCACAATAGCTTGATTTTAATCTCTTATTAATTTAAGACATTAGTGTCAGGAGACACTTTTTTTTACACAAATCAATTTTACAGGCTAAGATATTATCCTAAGATATTACCACCACCTTGATTTTGCTGGGTGACAGTGAACATATAGTTTATTGCAAAATACATATCCTCCCCACCAAACTCTTCACCACCATCCACTAGCACACTCCTCCGTCAGGTCAGTAATGACGTCTTAGACCTAGACTATACATTCCAAGCTACATGGAATAGAAATAAGTCACATTGTCTGACATTTTTGGGTCATACTAGGTAATTTACAATATATATTGTGAGAAATTACGTGCATGAGGTTTACAGGGTATTACCTGAATTATTACATGTAAGTAATTTGGGTGATGTAAGTGGGACTTAGTCACAGTAGGTCACAGGACTGTCACTCCTTCGATGCCCACTCCTTCACCACTCACAAAAAAGCTTGACCTGACATTAAATTAATAATTACAATATTAAACATTAATACCAATAATGGTAAATTATAAAATAGTGTGAACTGTATGAAAATTAAAGGAAACGATCTCCAAAAAGGATTAATGGGAACACTAATATACACAGACAGGGTAAGAATTTTCTAATTAACACCAGGCACATATGTACCAAAAGTTAGATAATTAAGAAATTTATATTACCACTTACCATTTATATTGTAGTTGGATCACACCACAACGCCTACCTAACATATAGAAACCTACACTGGCCAGCGAGAAATCTAAATGAAAGGACAATGACGTACTTCCCTGTGAGTGATGGCATAGTCTCCTTATTTTCCACCATCCACATGTGATTCTAGAGGTCCCGCAAATTTCCTGTCCCAATTCTTCAGCAGGGGACATTCCAGTACTTATTAATTATAATTTGAGGCCGATCCATTCAATTATGGCCTCGATGATGCCGGATTACTCGCCACCACTAACCGACCAGTGTTCACTCATTAATTCACCATGTCGTCCTTTCTCTCTGTATCACTCATTAATTCACTATGGCGTCCTTTCTAACTGTATCATTCCGCGGCCGATGCACACCCTTCTTCACATAAAATTTCTTGAAGGGTCAAATCACCTTCACATTTTAATACACAATTAATATATTATTCATATTTATTCATGCTGAATTTAGGAAAATTATAAAAAAATTCCACATATATGATAATTGTACTTTTGTGTACCTGTGCCTAAATATACTTATTTACTCCTTATCGAGGAGAACCTATAGGAATACCTCCTAGGCATACATTCCAGAATAAGTATCCCTAACAGTGTCTTACAGACACTGATATTCTTCCTCTACTCATTCATACCTGTAATGATGCCTGTATTCGTATCTATATTGATACCTGTATCGTTATCAATAGATATGCCTGTACTCATATATGTATTGATAACTGTGTTTATATGAGTTCTTCTACCTGTATTCATATCTAAGGGTAAACTAGGAATTCAGAACAATTTACGGAGGAGAGAACCGGTCACACAACGTGCCGAGGCAGATCTACACACCGTTCATTAATCTCAATGGGAACGGAGGAGGGCACGGTGAATACTCGAGAAGATGTATGCGTATTATATGCATAGCGTGACGAAAGTATATACATTTTTTATATAGCTGTGATATGTGTGCACATGGCGTGGGAGGGCAGAGCTCAGGTAGCTGAACTGACGAGGCTGTTGGGAGGCAGTGGTCGAGACGCACCGTTCAGATGACGGTACCTACTTAGTCTTCTTTATCGTACATCATGTATAGTACATGAATTTTGTGTCTGCGTAAGTCGGGTGTGTATTCTCTTATTTGTACTCACCTACTTGTGGTTTCAGGGGTTAATTCACAGCTCCTGGTTCCGCCTCTTCAATGATCGCTACTAGGTCCACTCTCTTCCTGCTCCAAGAGCTTTATCGTATATGTGTGTGTGTGTACTCACCTAATTGTGGTTGCAGGGGTCGAGACTCAGCTCCTGTGTGTGTGTGTGTGTGTGTGTGTGTGTGTGTGTGTGTGTGTGTGTGTGCGTGTGCGTGCGTGTGCGTGCGTACTCACCTAGTTGTGGTTGCAGGGGTCGAGTCACAGCTCCTGGCCCCGCCTCTTCACTGGCCGTGTGTGTATGTGTGCACATGTGCGTGTGCAGCATAAGAACACAAGTCTACAATGACATGTTATTATGTTATTGAACAGATGTTTGTGGGTCACACATGCTAGTGTCCAACCACAAAGTAAAAACATGTCTTCCAGTACCGTCTGACATCTTTTCTCCATTGCTACTCTAATTGATTCTAGATTTTAAAAAACACACACACTTACAGAAATAAAATTGTTTAAAATATATTCAAATTAATCGCAAACTCCTGACGAAGTACTGGAGACAGTGCGAAAGGCCCAGAGCTGCTACCCAACTCCCCCTCGAGATTTTGTTACCATATATGGGTAAAAACTTGCAGCGAGTCGCAGTTAATGGCTAGTCTAACATTCCAAAGTAGACATTGGCTGGCAAAATCAAATCAAATAAAAATTAACTAATACGTATATGTATTCAAAGCAAAATTTAACCTACACGTGAACAATGACTACACGTGCTCACACAAAAGCGTTTTTTTGAGAGGATAATGACGTTTGATCCCAGGAAGGGTAGAGTAGCTCCATTTCCTTGAATCAAGAGCCCTTAGCTAGCATGGAGGCTGGTGAAGGGTATGCTTCCCAAGAGAACCTCGTCACACACCACCAGCAGCGGGTAGTAGACAACAGCCATCCATGGAGCTACTACCGTTCACTCAAGGAAGGTTATAACGGAAGCCTATTAAACGTTTTGCACCTTGGAAGGCTTGCTGGTTTTCTCTGCCCGACTCGTGGAAATGACAGGTAAATCTTACAAGTTTCTTCTTGAATTCATAATTCACTTTTCTCGGGACTACAGTTATGTCGTGTTTCTAGTTTAGATGGTACGATGCCGAACCACCATTAACGGTTATAACGGATAATACATTTTTTTAAAATCATGATCATAATTTTTAAAGGGGTGGGAGAGGTAAGCCATTGGAAGGTCTCAGTCAGATGACCAAAAGCTCTAGCTGTGGGTCATCATATGACTGAGACCCGCGTCAGGAAACACTTGTCCTGACATGCCCATCAGTGCTGTATCTACATGACAGTGCTTTGTTAGTGTCATATAAAGACCCACAATATATAGGTAATATACTATCAATAGAACCAGAGTCCTGCAGCAAATGGTTAGTAGACAACAAATTATCGTTACACCTCGGGAAAACGGAAGCCATACTCTTTGACACGACAAATAAACTGAAAAGAGTAAATAATATTAATGTCCAGTGTAATGGGGAACCCATCACTTCAGTATCATCAGTGAAATAGTATCTGGGAATTCCCTTTTAGCCAAGCAAGTCAGGAGAATTGATAGGGAACTGTGTAGTAAAGAAAGCATATGCCAGACTAAAGTTCCTCAACAGACAGGCTCTCAGGACACTATGTCTTGCTCTTCATGGTACTCTGCCTTAACAAAAAAAATTAAAGGTAGACTACAAATCATCCAGAACAAAATGGTAAGATTCATCCTGGACCTGGGTTCAAGAGAGCATGTAGGCCAGGATGAATTACAACAACTAGATATGCTGAATGTTGAAGACAGAATAAAACTGAAATTAAATAAAGTTTATGAAATTGCTCACAGCCAGTGTCTAGAATATCTTGCTGCTAAGTTTGTCAAGGCTGAGAACCAAAGCAAATATACTAGGGGAAGGGAACACAACTTTGTAGTACCCACAGTCAGTGGTTAGGCTTTACTGTACAGCAATACAGGACAGGAACAGACTGTCTGCACATGTCAAAGCCAGTCATAGCATGAGCCAGTTCAAGAAGAGAGCCAAAAGGTACCTAATGAATGTAGCGACAGAAAGGGAGAATGATTTTTTATTTTTTTAGCTAACATACATGTACATGTAAATAACTCTTTTTACCTTATTCCTAGTATATATCCTTTATAGTATAATAACATATCTCCTACAGTGTATAATATTAAGGTATTAAATAGACCCCAATGGAAATAAATCACTCTGACTTTTTTGGGTTATCCTAGGTTTTCTACACATGCTACTATGTATGATAATCTATGTAACTGTATTTGTGTATACCTGAATAAACTTACTTACTTACTTGGTCATAGAATAAGCCAATTCAAGAAGAGAACCAAAAGGTACCTAATGAATGTAGCTACAGAAAGGGGAGAATGATTCCTTGTATAGCTACTTACATGTACCTATTACTGTAATCTGATCCTCTTTTTAATGTTAATGTAAGTAACTCTGTTTACCTTATTCTTAGTATATCTTCTTTTATTGTAAATGCTTTTCACATTTTAAGGTTTAAATAATAAGATATTACAAGGACCCCAGTGGAAATAAGTCACTTTGATTTTCTTGGGTTATCCTGGGTAATCTACACATATACTGCTATGTATGATAATTTATGTAACTATTTATGTGTACCTGTACCTGACTAAACTTATTATTATGGGTGGCATCGTGGGGAAGAGGATTAAATAATCCCCAAAGGAAATAAACCAAAGTGATCGCTTCTCTTGGGTTGTTACTATACCTTCCGGGTTACTAATGCAAATATAATCCAGTGCTAGGACCCCAATGGAAATAAGTCACTTTGTCTGACTTTTGGGTTATCCTAGGTTCTCTACACACATGCTGCTATGTATGATAATCCATGTAACTGTATTTGTGTATACCTGAATAAACTTACTAGTGTGGGAGAGTGGGTGAGCTGAGTTACCAGTAGATCTCTCGACACACTGCCACTGGTGGCTGCTTCACAACTAACCTCCAGTGCTGTGACCGCTCTCCCAGGACCCTCAGTCCTGTTGTACAGGTACTCCGCTACTTTGTATAATACACCTCCACTCTTTCTTGTACACTAGGTTAGGTTCGTCAGGAAACAGGACAAGTGTCTCCTGACGCGGGTCTTAAGATGACGACCCGCCGTTGGAGCTTTTGGTCATCTGACCGAGACCTTCCGCTGGCTTAACCCTGTACCCCTTTAAAAATTATGGTCACAGTTATAACCATTTCGTTCTTGTACACTGTACATCTCTACTCTTGTACACTGTACAATACACCTCCACTCTTGTTGTACACTGTATAATACACCACCAATCTTACTGTACACTACAATACACCTTCACTCTTGTTGTACACTACAATACACCTCCACTTTCACTGTACACTGTACAGTACACCTCCACTTTTACTGTACAATACACCTCCACTCTTGTTGTACATTGTACAATACACCTTCACTTTTGTTGTACACTATAAAATAACACCTCCACTTTTACTGTACACTGTACAATACTCCTCCACTCTTCCTGTACACTGTACAATACTCTTCCACTTTTCCTGTACACTGTACAATACTCCCCCACTCTTCCTATACACTGTACAATACTCCTCCACTCTTCCTGTACACTGTACAATACCCCTCCACTCTTCCTGTACACTGTACAATACACCCCCACTCTTCCTGTACACTATACAATACTCCTCCACTCTTCCTGTACACTGTACAATACTCCTCCACTCTTCCTGTACACTGTACAATACTCCTCCACTTACTGTACACTGTACAATTCACCTCCACTTCCTGTACACTATACACTTCACCTCCACTCTTCCTGTACACTACAATACTCATCCACTCTTCCTGTACACTGTACAATACTCCTCCACTCTTCTTGTACACTGTACAATACTCCTCCACTCTTCCTGTACACTGTACAATTCACCTCCACTATTCATGTACACTATACAATTCAACTACACTCTTCCTGTACACTGTACAATACTCCTTCACTCTTCCTGTACACTGTACAATACTCTTCCACTCTTACTGTACACTGTACAATACTCCTCCACTCTTACTGTACACTGTACAATTCACCACTCTTCATGTACACTATACAATTCACCTCCACTCTTACTGTACACTGTACAATACTCCTCCACTCTTCCTGTACACTGTACAATACTCCTCCACTCTTCCTGTACACTGTAAAATACTCCTCCACTCTTCCTGTACACTATACAATTCACCTCCACTCTTACTGTACACTGTACAATACTCCTCCACTCTTCCTGTATACTGTACAATACTTCTCCACTCTTCCTGTACATTGTACAATTCACCTCCACTCTTCCTGTACACTGTACAATACTCCTCCACTCTTCCTGTACATTGTACAATTCACCTCCACTCTTCCTGTACACTGTACAATACTCCTGAATAAACTTACTTACCTCCGCTCATACTGTAAGATAAAATAGGATTTTGAGATTTTTAACCCGGGGTAACGAGGGTTACCTACCCAGGATAACCCAGGGTAGAGAGGGTTAGTTACCCAGGATAACCCAGGGTAGGGAGGGTTAGCTACCCAGGATAACCCAGGGTAGAGAGGGTTAGTTACCCAGGATAACCCAGGGTAGCGAGGGTTAGCTACCCAGGATAACCCAGGGTAGAGAGGGTTAGTTACCCAGGATAACCCAGGGTAGCGAGGGTTAGCTACCCAGGATAACCCAGGGTAGGAGGGTTAGCTACCCAGGATAACCCAGGGTAGCGAGGGTTAGCTACCCAGGGGGAGGGTTAGCTACCCAGGGGGAGGGTTAGCTACCCAGGATAACCCAGGGTAGCGAGGGTTAGCTACCCAGGAGGGTTAGCTACCCAGGGGGAGGGTTAGCTACCCAGGGGGAGGGTTAGCTACCCAGGGGGAGGGTTAGCTACCCAGGATAACCCAGGGTAGAGAGGGTTAGTTACCCAGATAACCCAGGGTAGCGAGGGTTAGCTACCCAGGATAACCCAGGGTAGCGAGGGTTAGCTACCCAGGATAACCCAGGGGAGGGTTAGCTACCCAGTATAACCCAGGGTAGAGAGGGTTAGTTACCCAGGGTAGGGAGGGTTAGCTACCCAGGATAACCCAGGGGAGGGTTAGCTACCCAGGATAACCCAGGGTAGCGAGGGTTATCTACCCAGGGTAGCGAGGGTTAGCTACCCAGGATAACCCAGGGTAGCGAGGGTTAGCTACCCAGGATAACCCAGGGTAGCGAGGGTTAGCTACCCAAGATAACTCAGGGTAGCGAGGGTTAGCTACCCAGGATAACCCAGGGGAGGGTTAGCTACCCAGGATAACCCAGGGTAGCGAGGGTTAGCTACCCAGGATAACCCAGGGTAGCGAGGGTTAGCTACCCAGGATAACCCAGGGTAGCGAGGGTTAGCTACCCAGGATAACCCAGGGTAGCGAGGGTTAGCTACCCAGGATAACCCAGGGTAGCGAGGTTAGCTACCCAGGATAACCCAGGGTAGCGAGGGTTAGCTACCCAGGATAACCCAGGGGAGGGTTAGCTACCCAGGATAACCCAGGGTAGCGAGGGTTAGCTACCCAGGATAACCAAGGGGGAGGGTTAGCTATCCAGAATAACCCAGGGTAGCGAGGGTTAGCTACCCAGGATAACCCAGGGTAGCGAGGGTTAGCTACCCAGGATAACCCAGGGTAGCGAGGGTTAGCTACCCAGGATAACCCAGGGTAGCGAGGGTTAGCTACCCAGGATAACCCAGGGTAGCTATACACTATACATTGCCACTCTTCCTGTACAGTGTACAGTACACCAACACTCCATCTGATACACACACATTGTTAGTCTGGTATCTTGTGACACATTATCATTATCATCATTATCATCATCATTATCATCATCATCATGATGTAACACTCGTCTCGCCACATCCAGGACAGAGTTTTAATTTATTCTCGTCTTGTAAAAAAAAAGTGACCTAGATTAAGCATTTAAAAAGGGAAAGTATATTTTTATTGATATCTTCCTAATACATCCGTTATTATTCACGTAGTTTACCCGAACAATAACATCAGTGATTATACTAAGCTCTCGGTATATGTACATCGACATATATACACATCTAGGTGTATATATACTCGTCTAAGTGTTAGTGTGGCATTTTTTGCCAGATAATTCTGTTCAAATGTCCCGCGTCGAGGGTTGTTCGGATCACAAAAGTATCAAATATTTAAGAAACATTCTACTTAAATATTATTACCTCATGCTGCTAGGAATCATATGTATTATATAAGTTTGGTTTCTGAATATATCTGAACCTCCAAACCTATTTAATCATGTATATTTAATATTTTTAAAGCTTAGAGGAGCCAATTCGCACGGAAACGATTACCATAGATGGCGCTGCCAACAGTCAGCTGGTCTGTCATATGACTGATTCCCATAGGTCAGCAGCGGATAACCTCTTAAGCAGTCAGCCAATCAGAACGCCGTCTTTATCAACTGCAAACCCCAACCTCTATTCTGATTAGCTGAGATTGTAAATGTACTAAGTTTCCTCTTGAGTGAAGGCAGAAGAGACATTAGAAGCCGTCCAGAGATCAAAAAGTGGGCGCTTAGTTCGCACTACGAAGTGTTTTAACCGGGTTTTCTACGGGAAAAGTCCTTTACTTGTCTGTTTTGTAAGTACCGTTAAAACGGGATGTTGTTTTGTAAGTAAATATTTGATTTTTACCGTTATTTATCACCGTTTTAACAGCACGAGAGAGTTTGTAGTGTACGGAGTTTAGAATTTGAAGTTATCTATCAGACTATTACTATTATAGTATTACCGTTACTAAAACTAGTATTAACACTATTAGTATTACTTTTAATACTAGTGTTGCTATTAATATTACTAGTAATATTATTAACACTAGTGTTATTACTATTAACACTAGTGTTATTACTATTACTAGTATTACTATTAATACTAGTATCATTACTATTCTAGTAGTATAACTAGTACAGAAAGTAATATTATTAGTAGTAAAGCAACTAATACTAGAAATAGTATTAGAGGTTAATACTAGATTAAATACAAGTATTAGTAACGGTGGCCTGGTGGCAAAAGCTCTCGCTTCACACAGTGAGGGTCCGGGTTCGATCCCCGGCGAAGGGGTGGAAACATCGGACATGTTTCCTTACACTGGTTGTCTATGTTCACCCATCAGTAACATGGGTACCTGGGTGTTAGTGGACTGGTGTGGGTCGCATCCTGGGACAAAACTGACTTAATTTGCCCAAAATGCTCTGCATAACAAGTAATAGTTACTAGTACTACCACTAATATTACTATTACTAGTAAAGCTGTAACTAGTGTTGCTAGTAAAAACTAATAATAAAACTACAAGTAATATTAAAACTATTACTACTAGTAGGAATAATAAAACTATTACTAGTACAAATAGTAAATCTACTATTATTGTTAGTAGTAAAAATAGTATTCTGCTAAGAACTAGTACTAGAAGTAATAGTACTGTAGTATACCTGGAGAGAGTTTTGGGGGTCAACGCCCCTGCGGCCCGGTCTGAGACCAGGCCTCGTGGGTATACGACAAATTCTAACCATACAATAAGGCGAAAAAGAAATGTGAAGGACCTGGGAGTGATAATGTCAGAGGATCTCTCCTTCAAAGGCAACAACAATGTATCTACCGCATCTGCTAGGAAAATGATAGGGTGGATAATGAGAACCTTCAAAACTAGAGACGCCAAGCCCATGATGATTCTCTTCAAACCGCTTGTTCTCTCTAGGCTGGAATACTGCAGTACACTAACGGCCCCCTTCAAGCCTGGCGACTTTGCAGACCTGGAGAGTGTACAAAGAACTTTCACGGGACATAAGTACGATAAGGCACCTAAATTACTGGGAACGGTTGAAGGTCCTTGATCTGTATTCCCTGGAACGCAGGCGAGAAAAATACATGATAATATACACTTCGAAGGTCCTGGAGGGATTGGTACCAAACCTGCACACGAAAATCACTCCCTATGAAAGCAAAAGACTCAGCAGGAGATGCAACATTCCCCCGATGAAAAGCAGGGGCGCCACGAGTACACTGAGAGACAACACAATAAGTGTCCGGGGCCCAAGACTGTTCAACTGCCTCCCAGCATACATAAGGGGGATTACCAATAGACCCCTGGCTGTCTTCAAGAAGGCACTGGACAGACACCTAAAGTCAGTACCTGACCAGCCGGGCTGTGGCTCGTACGTCAGTTTGCGTGCGGCCAACAGTAACAGCCTGGTTGATCAGACCCTGATCCACCATGAGGCCTGGTCTCAGGCCGAGCCCCGGGGGAGTTGACCCCCGAAACCTCCAGGTAAACTCCAGGATGAGGGTCTGATGAACCAGGCTGTTACTGCTGGCTGCACGCAAACTGACGTACGAACTGCAGCCTGGTTGGTCAGGTACTGATTTTAGATGCCTGTCCAGTGCCTTCTTGAAGACAGCCAGGGGTCTATTGGTAATCCCCCTTATGTATGCTGGGAGGCAGTTGAACAGTCTTGGGCCCCGACACTTATGTGTTGTCTCTCAGTGTACTAGTGGCACCCTGCTTTTCATCGGAGGAATGTTGCATCTCCTGCCAGTCTTTGCTTTCATAGGGAGTGATTTTCGTGTGCAAGTTTGGTACTAATCCCTCTAGGATTTTCCAAGTGTATATTATCATGTATCTTTCTCGCCTGCGTTCCAAGGAATACAAATCAAGGGACAAGCGCCTTGAACTGGTGCAGGGCGCTCTTGATCTGAGTAATTGGAGCTATTTTCCTCTGTGAACAAACCTGATTACGTCCATTCCCAGGCCCTGTATGACCCTTACGTGTTTCGCGATTTCCCGTGATAATGATTGATAACGTTACTGTCCAAGAAGATACATTAGTGGTACAGTTCTGGGATAAGCGAGTGTGATGACTACCTTTAACTTGGGGCATAAGAAACTTGCTGTGAGCTTGTTTAAGCCACACCCTCACTAAGCCACTCCACAATGAAGTCGCATGTCTCACCTGATATTAAGAATAGTTCATGTTATATATATATATATATATATATATATATATATATATATATATATATATATATATATATATATATATATATCAATGCACCACGCA
This sequence comes from Cherax destructor, assembly GCA_009830355.1. Taxonomy (NCBI): domain Eukaryota; kingdom Metazoa; phylum Arthropoda; class Malacostraca; order Decapoda; family Parastacidae; genus Cherax; species Cherax destructor. The sequence goes on from WNWK01000350.1 coordinate 435,489, forward strand.
AAAACAAGTGGGGGGTATATACAGAGAAAGATCGCGGTCAGCAGGATTCGAACCCACATGTGGAGAGGGCCATAGCTTACCAACGTGACGCCTTAGGACCACTCAGTTACAGATGCCTCAAGAAGCAAGGTAGCCTGGTTTCAAACCCTGTTTTTTCCTGGCCCCGGTCACTCCAGTGAGCCTCAGACATGATTTCCGGCTATTTAATTCTCTTCCTGTATGTTCTGACCACAACGAGTGATACTATATCAATGCACCATGCAGAAACAAGCGGAGGTATATACGGAGAAAGATCGCGGTCAGCAGGATTTGAACCCACGTGTGGAGACTGGCATAGCTCCCCAACATGGTGCTTTAGACCACTCAGCTACAGATCATGAGTGCTGAAAATTTGAAGTTGACTTTTTGGATTGTTTTCATAGTATAAACGAAAACCTAGGAGCAAGAAACAAAAATCGAGCAACCACTTGAAGTTATGACACCCAGACACCTCTTTAGGAATGCATATTGATGACTGTGATGAATTATTAGCCAGTAGTCATAACTAATTTTGTAATGTATGCTTAATAAATCATGAGACCACAGACTGTATTGTTAACAGATCAAACAACGCCAGACCAAGCCACAAACATTGTAACATTATGTTTGTACGGTGATAATGGTCTTAGAAGAGTCAATACAGACTGCAGTTAATAAAATGAGATAAGATTTGTTTGGATTTTTAACTCAGGGGGTTATCTGCCCAGGGTAACCCAAGAAAGTCAGTGCATCATCGAGGACTGTCTTGTCATATCCATCGGGTCCTTCAGTCTTGTTCCCATCTGTCGACTAACACCCAGGTACCTATTTTACTGATGGGTGAACATGGATCACCGGTGTAAGGAAACACGCCCAATGTTTCAAGCCCAGAATAAAAGCTAAATTGCATTATTATTATTATTAATCATTATTATACAGCATCATCTGCAGAAACTTGGGATGTCTTCTGGAACTGTTGCCAAGAACCTCTTATAACTAAATGACAGCCAAACGATTCTGTTTATAAATCAACATGAACATTGAACAACTGAAGACTGTATTATATACAAGTTATGTAGAGTGATGGTTTGTGTGTGTGTGCACGTGAAGGATAAGTTAAACCACCGTCCTGTGTCAGCAGCTACTGCCCCAGCTACTACACAGCTACTACCCCAGCTACTACACAGCTACTACCCCAGCTACTACACAACTACACCAGCTACACAGCTACTACCCCAGCTACACAGCTACTACCCCAGCTACACAGTTACTACACCAGCTACACAGATGCTACTACCCCAGCTACACAGCAACTACACCAGCTACACAGCTACTACCCCAGCTACACAGCTACTACTACCCCAGCTACACAGCTACTACTCCAGCTACACAGCTGCTACTCCAGCTACACAGCTGCTACTACCCCAGCTACACAGATGCTACTACCCCAGCTACACAGCAACTATACCAGCTACACAGCTACTACCCCAGCTACACAGCTACTACCCCAGCTACACAGCTACTACTACCCCAGCTACACAGCTACTACTCCAGCTACACAGCTGCTACTACCCCAGCTACACAGCTGCTACTACCCCAGCTATACAGCTACTACCCCAGCTACACAGCTACTACCCCAGCTACACAACTACTACCCCAGCTACACAACTACTACTACAGGGAAGGCGCTGCAATGGATCAGGTAATACCTGTCAGGAAGACAACAGCGAGTCATGGTACGTGGCGAGGTGTCAGAGTGGGCGCCTGTGACGAGCGGGGTTCCACAGGGGTCAGTCCTAGGACCGGTGCTGTTTCTGGTATATGTGAACATGACGGAAGGAATAGACTCCGAAGTGTCCCTGTTTGCATATGATGTGAAGTTGATGAGAAGAATTCAATCGGACAAGTACCAGGTAGAAATACAAAGGGATCTGGACAGGCTGCAGGCCTGGTCCAGCAACTGGCTCCTGGAGTTCAACCCCACAAAGTGCAAAGTCATGAAGATTGGGGAAGGGCAAAGAAGACCGCAGACGGAGTACAGTCTAGGGGGCCAGAGACTACAAACCTCACTCAAGGAAAAGGATCTTGGGGTGAGTATAACATCGGGCACATCTCCTGAGGCTCACATTAACCAAATAACTGCTGCAGCATATGGGCGCCTAGCAAACCTAAGAATAGCATTCCGACATCTCAATAAGGAATCGTTCAGGACCCTGTACACCGTGTATGTCAGGCCCATATTGGAGTATGCAGCACCAGTTTGGAACCCACACCTAGCCAAGCACGTAAGGAAATTAGAGAAAGTGCAAAGGTTTGAAACAAGGCTAGTCCCGGAGCTAAGGGGCATGTGCTACGAGGAGAGGTTAAGGGAAATCGACCTGACGACACTGGTGGACAGGAGAGATAGGGGAGATATGATAACGACATATAAAATACCGAGAGGAATTGACAAGGTGGACAGACAGGATGTTCCAGAGATGGGACACACTAACAAGGGGTCACAATTGGAAGTTGAAGACTCAGATGAATCACAGGGATGTTAGGAAGTATTTCTTCAGTCACAGAGTTGTCTGGGAAGTGATGTAGTGGAGGCAGGGTCCATACATAGCTTTAAGAAGAGGTATGATAAAGCTCTTGGAGCAGGAAGAGTGACCTAGTAGCGACCAGTGAAGAGGCGGGGCCAGGAGCTGTGAAACGACCCCTGCAACCACAACTAGGTGAGTACCTAAACAGCTACTTTCCCAGCTACACAGCTACTACCCCAGCTACACAGCTACTACCCCAGCTACACAGCTACTACCCCAGCTACACAGCTACTACCTCAGCTACACAGCTACTCCCCCAGCTACACAGCTACTCCCCATCTACACAGCTACTCCCCCAGCTACACAGCTACTACCCCAGCTACACAGCTACTACCTCAGCTACACAGCTACTCGCCCAGCTACACAGCTACTCCCCATCTACACAGCTACTCCCCCAGCTACACAGCTACTTCCCCAGCTACACAGCTACTATCCCAGCTACACAGCTGCTACCCCAGCTACACAGCTACTACTTCGGTTACACAGCTACTACTTCGGCTACACAGCTACTACCCCAGCTACACAGCTACTGCCCCAGCTACTACCCCCAGCTACACAACTACTACCCCAGCTAGACAGCTACTCTCCCAGCTACACAGTTACTCCTCAGCTACACAGCTATTCCCCCAGCTACACAACTACTACCCCAGCTACTCTCCCAGCTACTCCCCCAGCTAGACAGCTATTCTCCCAGCTACTCTCCCAGCCACACAGTTACTCCCCAGTCACACAGCTACTCCCCCAGCCACACGGCTACTCCCCTAGCCACACAGCTACTCTCCAGCCACACAGCTACTCCCCAGCCACACAGCTACTCTCCCAGCCACACAGCTACTCCCCTAGCTACACAGCTACTCCCCTAGCTAAAGCGTGAAACATTCTGATGTAGTGATGACACTGGATTAACTGGTTGGGTAGGAGAAGTGATATAGGAAAGCACTGGTTTGGTAATAAAGTTGTGGAAGATTGGAATAAACTCCAGAGTGACGTCACTGAAGCCAAGACGTTATGTAGTTTTATAAATAGGTTTGACTTTGACATGCCTAGCATGGGCCAGTAGTCTGTGTCAGTGCTCCTTTCTTATGAGTGGGTGTGAGTTGGCTCTGACCAGCTTGAGCCAGTAGGCTTGTTGCAGTGCTCCTTCCTGTTGCTTGATTGCTAGCGCACTCAGCTCACACATTGAGGTCCGTGGTTCGATCCCCAGTATGGGTGGAAACATTAGGACTTGTTTTCTTAAGATACCAGCTGTCCATGTTCATCATCTGCAGAATCTGTACATTAGATGTGAATTGTGTTATGGAGGTGTTCATAACATTCTATTTCAGCATTTTTTATTAACACATCGGCCGTTTCCCACCAAGGCAGGTGACCCGAAAAAGAAGAAACACTTTTATCATCCTTCACTTCACTGTCTTGCCAGAGGTATTCCTTCATTACAGTTATAAAACTGCAACATATCAACACCCCTCCTTCAGAGTGCAGGCACTGTACTTTCCACCTCCAGGACTCAAGTCTGGCTAACCGGTTTAATAATAATAATAATAATAATTTATTTAGACATGATACAAAGTTGTACTACATGTTACTATATTCTCACTCCAACAGCACGTCAAGTCATAGAAACCATTCATCTCCACTCGCTCCTATCTAACACACTCACGCAAGCGTACTGGAAGTCCAAGCCCCTCGCATACAAAACCTCATTTACCCCCTCCCTCCAACCTTTCCTAGGATGACCCCCTACCCCGCCTTCCTTCCACTACAGATTTATATGCCCTCCAAGTCATTCTGTTTTGTTCCATCCTTTAAATGTCCAAACTACCTCAGCAACCCCTCCTCTGCCCTTTGGATAATACAGTGGCCCCTCGGTTTTCGTGCACCTCCAAACTCGAACAATTATGTAAGTGTATTTTCGTAAGTGCTTTTGTAAGTGTACTTTTGGGGGGTCTGAAATGACTAATCTAATTTACATTTGTCCTTATGGGAACAAATTCGTTTGGTAACGGCTCACCTTTTTTACCTCATCAATTTTATGATTCACCTCATCTTTCATAGACCCATCTTCTAACATGTCCACTCCAAAGTAACTGAATACATTCACTTCCTCCATACTCCCTCCCTCCAATCTAATATCCAATCTTTCACTACCTAAATTTTTTGTTATCCTCATCACCTTGCTCTTTCATATGTTCACTTTTAATTTCCTTCTCCTACATACCCTTCCAAACTCACTCACCAACCTCTGCAACTTCTCTTCAGAATCACCCAAGAGCACAGTGTCATCATCACTTGTCAACACCCGAGCATTCACTTCTCTTACAACCCCATCTATAAATATATTGAACAACCATGGTGACATCACACATCCTTGTCTAAGGCCTACTTTTACTAATATCTAAATACAGCTTACCATATTACAAAACATATTTACAGTAGCAAGCATATACATACATATGTATGTATATCTTTTTCATGTCAGTTTGAAGCTTGCCATATATTGTACACCTTTCAGCCATATAGACATGTAAATAGTTCATTAGCACTGTTTAGCTATCAAAAAATTTGTGGCCCAGTCCCTGGACCCATTATGTACTTCTGTAATCTTTTGAATACCGCCCACAGGATGGGTATGGGTATGTTAGTTTTTAGGTCATTCGTAAGTACGACATGTTAAGTACAGTATGTAATGCACTAACACCATATATTTGCACCTCTGTACAGGTAAAGATAAACAGGAGTCAACATGGGGTCAATCTTCCGTAGTGAAGAGATGGCCCTGTGTCAGCTCTTCCTCTCCAGTGAAGCAGCATACAACTGTGTGTCAGAACTTGGAGAGACGGGCCTGGTGCAGTTCAGAGATGTAAGTTCTTATTGGCTCATCTTCACTGCCCCCCAAAAAAATATGCTACTATTTTTTGTTCAGAGTTAGAATTTATTGTATTCTTTATACAAATAACGTGTACATAGGAGAGAGATGATGATGATGATTGTGATGATGATGATGATGATGATGATGACATTTCGATCCAACTTGGTTATTTGTGTATTGTTCCGGTGACAGTATTGTGCCTTTTTGTTTTTTACTGTACATATTCTCATTAATTAATAAAAAGACCCTTGGTATCACAAACCTTTATTAGTAAGTTTATTTAGGCACAGGTACACATAAATACAGTTATCATACATAGTGTAAATTACATAGGATAACCCCCCCAAAAAAGTCAGAGTAACTTATTTCCATTGGGGTCCTCAAGTATGAGTTTATTCATATCATATAGAGGAACACAAAACATGAACGTTATTACAGCAGGTAAGAACAGGGTTGAAAGGTGCTCTGGTGACGAGTGAGGTAGGACTGGATGCCAAAAAGTACAGTAAGGTGTATATCTGAAATGCTCTTCATAACCATGGGCTTTCAACATGCTCTCAAGTGTCACCTATTTCTGTATAAACAATGTACGTATCATGTTGAAATAAACTTGTATGTAGAGCCACTAGAGTGTGTTGTACGAAACTTGTATTACACTTATATTTATTACTCTATTTTATATATGATTAATAAAGGAATACCTCCACATTTTGTACCCTCTTCTGTTTTAGTGCTTCCTCATGAATATAATAATCCACATACCAGTCAGTACTGTAGTAAACTGTCTTTATATTAATCTGTTGTAAAAAGCTTGAAAAATGAATGGAGTATGTATAGTAATATCTCTACAAAGTCAAGTTCATAATACCATGTATTCATTTACAGCTTAACCCAGATGTTAATGCCTTTCAACGCAAATTCGTACACGAAGTACGCCGCTGCGATGAAATGGAACGGCAGCTTCGGTACTTGGAAAAAGAAATGCTCAAGGACAATGTTCACATTGTGGATACTGGAGAAAACCCTGAGGCACCCCAGCCACGGGAGATGGTTGATTTAGAGGTAAGAAATCTTCAGTTCAGTATTCTTCAGAGTATCCTTGAAGTATGGAAAGATAAACACATAAGCAGTATAATGTGATCCTTTATTGACAGTGGGCTTTATTGAGTCACAAACAGATTTGTTTGTGACTCAATAAAGCCCACTGCGTGGGCGAAACGTTGTCAATAAATGATCACATTATACTGCTTATGTGTTTATCTTTCCATTGTGTCGGTATTTTATACCATTTATTTCCATCCTTGAAGTATATTGAGGCTGTCCAATGTTAGACTGACTTGTAACCATAAGATTTAAGTTAAGGAGGTAGGCTGTAGACCTATTGTCTCTTCTCCCTACTTAAGCCTAAACAGTGCAGCACCTCCATCCCTTGAAACTAGATAATGCTGGATGAATGGAGCTAAGTATAACAAAACCTTCTATTAAAAATAAATGTATGTGTTATAAGAGAAAGTTTCAAGACATTAAACTATTTATATTTTTACAGACACTATGACTCCTCAAAGAGTATCATTTCATCTCTTTCCAGCAATATTATATAAATGTTTCAGAAAATCAAGTAGATGATTGAGAGACTTGTGTAAGTCTTGAGTATTTTTATTGTGCAATGAGATAAATAAAGACACCCAAGAGTTGATAAGATAAGATTTCTTCGGATTTTTAACCCCGGAAGGTTAGCCACCCAGGATAACCCAAGAAAGTCAGTGCGTCATCGAGGACTGTCTTATTTCCATTGGGGTCCTTAATCTTGTCCCCCAGGATGCGACCCACACCAGTCGACTAACAACCCAGGTACCTATTTGCTGCTAGGTGAACATGACAACAGGTGTAAGGAAACACGTCAAAATGTTTCTACCCGCCGGGAATCGAACCCGGGCCCTCCGTGTGTGAAGCGAGAGCTCTGGCCACCAGACCACCGGGCCACCAGTTGAACAAGTATCTCATTCATCTTTCAAGTAATGTTCAGCATACAGGATAATTTGTGTATAGTATTAATGATTAAGACACCTGTGCAACAGTTGGGTATGCTTATTGTTGAATTGTTTTGTCTGTGCAGTATGCTTCTTCAGTCAAATACGAAGGAACATGTACTGTAAACAGCAGTAGTGGTGAGGTAAGGAGAAATAGTTTGAGGTGGTCAGTCCCTCAGCCTGGAGAAGAGTTCCTGCTGCCTACAGTACATTCTCCTTTGTATTTGACTGATGAAGCCTACCATATAGACGAAACATTTCAACAATAAAGATACCCAACTGTTGCACATGTGTCTTAATCATCAACTTGTTGGTATTTTATACCCTTTTCAAAATACAGTGGTACCTCGACTTACGATATTTTTTCATTCCAGAATGCTGTTCAAGTGCCATTACCAAACGAATTTACAGTGGTACCCCGGTTTACGATGGTCCCCAAACTCACCCTTTTATGTAAGTTTATTTTTTTAAATGCTTTTGTAAGTGTAATTTTGGGGGTCTAAAAGGACTAGTCTATTTTACAACATTTCTTAAGGAGATAAATTCGTTTGGTAATGGCACTTGAACAGCATTCTGGAATGAAAAAATATCGTAAACCGGGGTACCACTGTATCTCCTTAAGAAATGTTGTAAAATAGACTAGTCCTTTTAGACCCCCAAAATTACACTTACAAAAGCATTTAAAAAAATAAACTTACATAAAAGGGTGAGTTTGGGGACCATCGTAAGTCGAGGTACCACTGTATAGTATTTCTGTTTTGTGTGGTGCACTTTATGATTAAAGCCTTGTGTACCAGGTCAGCAGTCAGGATTTCTTTCTCATTGCTTATCTCAGACACTTCTGTTTGCATTCAATATACATTTATTTTTTAATATTCTGTACGTATGTTAATTCATTTTTTATTCCATAAAATTTCCTTTTCAATTCAAGAGGCCTAGTTCAAGACTGAGTTGTGATTGCAACAATTCCCAGAACCATTAACAGGTATACATGTACATATTAATTAAATAGTCAGGTTCATGTGAGAGTTGCCTAATTTCCATACTTTTTTCAAAGCTTCCACTTGGTCTGTTTACCACATCCTGCCTCTGATTCTCTTCTGGAGACCACTTTCATATGTAGTTTCAAGTTATCTCTATACTAATACCAAATACGTAATTACATATGACAGGCCACATTTGAGAAGTTAGAAAACGAACTGAGGGAAGTCAATGGCAATGCTGTAACTCTGAAGAAGAATTCACTTGAACTGACTGAACTAAAGCACGTTTTGACTGCCACCAAACTCTTCTTTACAGAGGTGACTACTCTTTATTTTTTTATTCTAGCTTCTCTTCTTATTAATTGTTGATTTAATGCACATTAATGTATTTAATTCTTACTTGCATTATTACAGTAAATATACTATATGTAATCATCTCAGTAATTTAAATATCTGTCTGCATTTAAAGTCAAAATAGTTATCAAAGCTTTATTAAATGAGAAAATAATGGCAAGTAATTCGTGGTAAAGGGAATTAACTTTCAGTATTTAAGAGAAATTAGGTGAAAGAGAGAGGACCTAGTGTGGCTTCAGAGCTGGTATCTGGGGCTTAGAGCTGGTACCTGGGGCTTAGAGCTGGTGCCCGGGGCTCAGAGCTCATGCCCAGGGCTTAGAACTGGTACCCGGGGCTCAGAGCTGGTGCCCGAGCCTTAGAACTGGTACCCAGGCTGTAGAACTGGTGCCCGGGGCTGGTGCTGGGTCTTAGAGCTGGTGGCTCCATCTCATTTCGACCAGTTTCATTGCAGGGAGTGGGATAATTTAATATATTTTGAGTAGTAGTGCATCTGTTTGCAATTAGCAGATGAAGTAATGAGTTTCCAGTACATCTTGTGGTGAATGACCCACACAGGTTTAGCCCTTAACAAGAAAATAATAATACGTAATAATAATTGAGTGCAGGGAGCAGCAGTCCAGAAGACATATAATATACCCTTAAAATTTTCACTGGAAACAGTAAAAAAAAAATTCATTCATATTACTATCATTTGAGAAAGCTGTACCACCAGTTACTTGTTATTTATTTTATATATTTTACAAACTTATCACGTAATAATTTTGACTAAAGTTTTAAACATGGAATAAATATTGAATCATCTAAAATATAATTATACTGTGCCATGCTATCTCTGTTATGTACAAATTTGTGTTATAATGTATTGACGTTGTGATGCTTACTTTCTTGGGTCGCATTGCTGATTTTTGGGAAATAGATTTGCCTGTGTCTTCTGGATAACAAGGAATTTTTTAAGCCTCTACATAGCTATGGTGTATTGTAACAGATTGGAGAAACTCGATATGAGATCAGTTTGTGTTTTGCAATTCGTCCTTCTAAGTTATCTGTATGAAACTTTGTTTACTGAGATGTACAATATAATTTGTGCTATCTAAATGTCATATTGCTGCACAATACATGTTGCACAACAAGCTTTTAGTGGGACAGTAAAAGTTGTATACAGAGAAATGTTACCCCAGTGAAAGGTTAATCCTCATTGTGTCTTTAGGGCAGTGTAATTTGTAGTTGTTACCTGTGCTGTTTTGTTTTGTGTTAGACGTTACTGTGATGCTATGTCAGTATACTAGATGCATTGTTCCCTTCAAGAGGGTGTGCTTTGATGCATGTGAACAGCTTTTGATCCAAAGAACTAGAGATATCTTCATTTTCCTTGGATCAGATCTGATTACCTTCCGTTCCACAGGCGCTGTATGACCCTACAATTTTGACCTTTTCCCATGAAAATAAATAATAATAGATGCAAAATAAGGGGCTTCCAATAAAGTAGTTCATATATGTCAGTCATCCTAATTGTATAATATACTTTGCCCCACTTTATAGAAATAAAGTTTTTCTTTTGTTTTTACAACATCGCTGTATGACCCTTGTGGATTTAGTGCTTAGTTATGATTATAATTTGTTTTGCAAGTAGCTAACATAAAAAAAAATTATACATGTACGTACCTATTAATGTAATTACGTACTGAAATTACTACCAAAATAAAATCACTGCAGAAGTGTTTGTTAGTATAAAGTGAGATAGTGTAATTATAAGAGTTTAGTGATTATAGTATGCAATATATGCAGTGTTCATCAAGAACTGCAAGAAGCCCCTATCACATGCTTTTAACATCTTATGGAGAGGGAGCATGGACACTGGGATCGTCCTGCAGCTACTAAAAACAGCAGACATAGCTTCGCTCCACAAAGGGGGCAGTAAAGCAATAGCAAAGAACTACAGACCAATTGCGCTAACGTCCCATATCATAAAAATCTTTGAAAGGGTTCTAAGAAGCAAGATCGCCACCCATCTTGATACCCATCAATTGCACAACCCAGGACAGCATGGGTTTAGAGCAGGCCGCTCCTGTCTGTCCCAACTACTGGACCACTACGACAAGGTCCTGGATGCTCTAGAAGATAAACAGAATGCAGATGTTATATACACAGATTTTGCAAAAGCCTTTGACAAGTGTGACCATGGTGTAATAGCACACAAAATGCGTGATAAAGGAATAACAGGAAAAGTTGGTAGATGGATCTATAATTTCCTAACATGTAGAACACAAAGAGTAGTAGTCAACAGAGTAAAGTCCGAGGCAGCTACTGTGAAAAGCTCTGTTCCACAAGGCACAGTACTTGCTCCCATCCTATTCCTCATCCTCATATCAGATATTGACAGGGATATAAGCCACAGTGCTGTGTCTTCCTTTGCAGATGACACCCGAATCTGTATGACGGTGTCCACCGTTGAAGACACGGCTAGACTCCAAGCAGACATAAACCAAATCTTTAAATGGGCTGCAGAAAACAATATGAAGTTCAATGATGAGAAATTTCAATTACTCAGATATGGAAAACGTGAAGAAATTAAAATCTCATCGGAGTACAAAACTAATTCCAACCACACAATAGAGCAAAAAACTAATGTCAAAGACCTGGGAGTGATCATGTCAGAGGATCTCACCTTCAAGGACCATAACAAAGTAGCAATTGCATCTGCTCGAAAAATGACAGGATGGATAATGAGAACCTTCAAAACCAGGGATGCCAAGCCCATGTTGACACTTTACAGATCGCTTGTTCTATCTAGGCTGGAATATTGCTGCACACTAACTGCACCTTTCAAGGCGGGTGAAATTGCTGACCTTGAAAATGTGCAGAGAACCTTCACCGCACGCATAAGTGCGATAAACCACCTCAACTACTGGGAGCGCTTGAAGTTCCTAAACCTGTACTCTCTAGAACGCAGGCGGGAGAGATACATTATTATATACACATGGAAAATTCTCGAGGGCTTAGTACCAAACTTGCACACAAAAATCACTCCCTACGAAAGCAAAAGACTCGGCAGGCGATGTAACATCCCCCCAATGAAGAGCAGGGGTGCCACTAGCACGTTGAGGGACAACACAATAAGTGTCAGGGGCCCAAGATTGTTCAACTGCCTCCCAGCATACATCAGGGGGATTACCAACAAACCCCTGGCTGTCTTCAAGCAGGCACTGGACAGGCACCTAAAGTCGGTACCTGACCAGCCAGGCTGTGGTTCGTACGTTGGACTGCATGCGGCCAGCAGTAACAGCCTGGTTGATCAGGCTCTGGTCCAACAGGAGGCCTGGTCACGGACCGGGCCGTGGGGGCGTTGACCCCTGGAATTCTCTCCAGGTAGACTCCAGGTAGTGTAGGCACGCTTCTGACAAGACAGTGGTGGAGTGAATGATGATGCAAGTTTTTTTTTTTTGGGTCACCCTGCCTCAGTGGGAAATGGCCGATGTGTTAATTAAAAAAAATATGCTTCAACAATCCTAGATTATTAGTACAGTGGTACCTCGACTTACGATATTAATCCGTCAGAGAGGGCATATCTTAAGGCGAAACAATCGTTACTCGAATCAATTTTCCCCATAAGAAATAATGGAAATAAATTTAATCCGTCCAAGACTTCCAAAAGTAGTTAAATAAAATATTTTTTAGAACTTTTGGACATTAAATAATAAAGAATTTAATAAAGAATACCTAAATACACATGTAAATATTGAACAATAACATGTCACTTACATTTATTGAAGAGTTGTTGATGTGTGGAGGACGGGAGGAGGGGAGAAGGTGGAGTAGTATGCTAGTGTTTGGAAGGGGAATTCCCTTCCATTAACACTGCAGGTACCAAGTTCTTTTCTGGGGTTACTGGCCTTTTTCTTTGAATGCTACACTCCCTGCATGAATGCTACACTCCCTGCATCCCTGCTACACTATCTGCATCCCTGCTACACTCCCTGCATCTTTGCTACACTCCCTGCATGCCTGCTACACTCCCTGCATGAATGCTACACTCCCTGCATGCCTGCTACACTCCCTGCATGCCTGCTACACTCCCTGCATGCCTGCTACACTCCCTGCATAAATGCTACACTCCCTGCATAAATGCTTCACTCCCTGCATGCCTGCTACACTCCCTGCATCCCTGCTACACTCCCTGCATCCCTGCTACACTCCCTGCATCTTTGCTACACTCCCTGCATGCCTGCTACACTCCCTGCATCTTTGATACACTCCCTGCATGCCTGATACCCTGCATCTGCCCTCGCATGCCTGCTACACTCCCTGCATGCCTGCTACACTCCCTGCATGCCTGCTACACTCCTGCATGCCTGCTACACTCCCTGCATGCCTGCTACACTCCCTGCATAAATGCTACACTCCCTGCATAAATGCTTCACTCCCTGCACATTCTTTACCACAGGCTTAGCACTAGGAGCTTTCCTTGGACCCATGGTGGCTTATTTAGCAGTTGCAAGCACTAAAAACAGTGGAATAATGACAATATACTGGTATGAATGCGTGGGTGTGGGTGGGTGGTCGCCTCGCTTGTAAACAATAGCACTGACGCTCCCTGGAGTGCGCGCTCAGCTGGGCGCCAGCGGACACGTCCGGTACGAATGTCGTTAGACGAAGCAAACATCGTAAGTCGCATTCAAATTTCTTACGTTATAAATATCGGTTATCGAAAATAACGTAAGATGATAACATCGTAAGTCGAGGTACCACTGTATTTGAAAATTTGCACATGCAACTATTGTAGCAGCAGGGTTGGCTCCAGAAGTTTCATATAGGAGAGACTCAGGAGTCCCAGTCTGGTTGGGTACTTGTCTTGAAGTACAGTTGTTATTGCTGTTTATATTTGGGAGGCTAAGGGGTAATGTTTTTTTTTTTTTTTGAGGGGGGGGCTTATGTAATTTTTTTATAGGGGAACTAATGTATTTTTGGGGGCTGATGGCATTTTTTTATGGGGGGATACTGATGGATTTTTGGGGGACTGATGGAATTTTGTATGGGGCACTAATGGATTTTTTGGGGCTGATAGAATTTTTTATGGGGGTGTGCTGATGGATTTTGGGGGACTGATGGAATTTTTTGGGGGAAGCTGATGGATTTTTTTGGGGGGCTGATGGATTTTTTTTTGGGTGGGAGGGATGGAGCTTCAGTTTTTCCATGACACCTCCAAAAATTTGCATACTAGTGGCTTTCTTTTGTGCCTAACAATGTTTTATTTCATGTAAACTACTTTACCTTTGTACAGCATACTGTATAAAGAAATAAAACTTTGAATTTGAATCTGTCTGACAGCCTAGTTATGTGGGTTCTGATGCTGAAATCAGGTGTGGGTAAATTAATTAGACTTTTCAGTGTTCATCTACAGTCATGTATTAGAGGAATAAATTTTGTTTTAAACAAACTTGTATTAGTTTTGGTGAGAAGAAAAATTAGTTTTATGTACGTATAGTCTTTAACTGTATCACATAACAAAATAATTTTGTATCTGCCATTACAACCCACCTTGTATAATTTATTAGTAAGAAAGGAACTATATAGATGGAGTAAAAGACATACTGTATACTATACAGTGGACCCCCGAGTTTCGTAAAAACTTCACTCCTGAAGTCTGCTCAAGTGCCATTACCGAACGAATTTACTCCCTTAAGGAAAAATTTCACGTAGGTTAGTCTATTTCAGACCCCCAAAAATACACTTCCACAAGAACTTACAAAATTATACTTACATAATTGCACGATTTCCGGGGTATTCGTTAACCGAGGGTCCACTGTACTCAAGTATAATCCTACCTATACTCTAGTATAACCTGACCTCTACTTGAATATAACCTGACCTCTCCTTGAGTGAAACCCATTTTATTCCCAAGTATAACTAACCTATGCTCGATTATAACTCGGAGTATTCTCAAGTGTATCCTGACCTTTACCCGAGTATAACCTGACATACTCGAGTATGGCCCGACATACTCTAGTATAACCCAGCACACAACCCTAATACCAAATCTATACTCGAGAATAACCCAAGCTATACTTGAGTGCAGTACAGGCAGAGCAAGCATCCCTTGCGACAGTGTTTGACTGTGTGTGGAGCTTTACGAATCTCAAGACATGATAAAGCTTTACATAAAGCAAGGTACTGTTAAACTTAGAACTTGCTCTACATATTATATGTCTTTAGCTTCATCTTGTTAGCATCTTGCCCTCATATCCAACTTTGAAGATGATTCCAAAAATAATTTTCTTCACTGCTGCAAAAGTGAGTGTATGGAAAGTAAGGTAAGATACAGTAATTTTTGAAGAGTGATAAGCATATGCACGAAAATGAAACACATTAAAAAATCTAAACCCTGCATTATAATTAACATTTTACTTTTAAGATAAAAAAAGAAATTTATTTGGGAGTTCTGGAGGCTGTATGATTAATTTCTTTTGATTGCCTTATATTTTAAGTGAGTTATCCTCAAGCAAGGATATGCTTGATTTTAGCTTATAATAATTATTGCAGTAATATCTCATTCAGAAAAGGATTGTAAACAAACCACAGAACTGGCCCAGTGTGTAAGCCACTGGGCCAGTGCGTAAGCCACTGGCCCAGTGGCTTACACACTGACCTGGAGTTTTACAACTCACTTGCCATGAGTTCTAACCCCACCAGTTCCATGTTTTTTTTTTTTTTTTGTTCAGGACACTTAATTAAAAAAGTTTGAATTTGAATTATCCAAAATTTGTCAGCAAGAATAAAAATGGAGGATTATACTACTGTACCTAAATTCTCTGTCATATTTTTCCAATCTGAAACTTTTAATTCAGATTGATCTTCGGAGTTCAAAATATTGCCAAGATTAAAATTTCAGAATTCAGTATATAGTATAATTCTTGTTTGGAATGATCTTGTCTAAATATATATGAGAGACATTTGATTTTTATTACTGTATTCAGAATTTTGTGCTATTCACAGTTGCCTTTAATTTAGAATTCTTTGCCCATGTATTTTTCAAATAAGAGATATTACTGTACTACTGTACATTTTTTTCAAAAAGGAATCATTATTGTTCATGGCTCAGCATGCTGGGTTAAATTAACACAAATCCAGGTCTCATTAATTGTGAAAATACACCACCTCTACTCTGTCAAATTTTGTTTTACTGTACTGTAATTTTTTTATTTTTACCAAAATGTATAATGTGTTTTTTTCTTTATTAATTCATTATGCAGTACCAGACTTAGTTTTTAGTGGTTTTGTAAGACACATAGGCTAGTCTTTTTATACCTGTTGTTCTTGGTTGCCTACCAGTGGGTATGGGTTGCATTCTGGAGAGGGGCAGTTGCTTGTATAGAGGATCTTGATAAGATAAAGGATTCCTGAGCCTTACATGGGTATAGTGGACCACTTCTGATTTTAGCATACATATTTCATCTCTTGGTTTTGGGACTGAAGGAGGGTCAGCCTACTCCACTGAGGTGTCAACACTGCTGTCAGTCTGGTCAGTCAGTTAAGTACATATCTTCCGATTTACTGCCGAATGTTCTGTCTTGTACTCTCCACCTCATGGCTGTAACTGTACAATGTATCATCTCAATTCTGGCTTACTGGTTTCCCTGAATCCCATCACAAAATATTATCATGATTGTTGGAAGGGACTTTGAACTTGAAGATTCGCCTATGTTGTATTCTTTTCAAGATTGATGGACTGATTACATTGACTCCAGACTGTGGGAATGATTACCTCAAACTCCTTCTCATCTTCACCATTTGTCTTTGTATAGGACTGATGAAGCCATTGTGTGGGAAAATATTTCCTCAGTAAAGATACCCATGTGTTGAAAATGTGTCTAATTTATCAACTTGTTGGTTCTCTGAACCATTTATCTCCACCTTTAATTACTTCATAGGCATAGCAGCATTATATATTGATAACAGGTTGTCAAGAAAGCTTAGAGTAGAAAACAGTATAAATTTTCATTATGCTCAATTTGATACCCATGGCACTTCGATTTGCATCAACATTTTTTTTTAGTGTAATGGACTTACAATACTGGACTTAGTGAGAATATATATTATATACTGTACTGTATGGGAATAAACAGGCTTTATGAAAATATATTTGAGGGGTGTTAATGTTGCAGTTTTATAACTGTAGTGTAAGCATGCCTATGGCAAGACAGTGATGGAGTGAATGATGATAGAAAATTTTTCTTTTTTGGGCCACCCTACCTTGGTGGGAAATGGCCAATGTGTTAATAAAAAAAAAAATTAGGCTTAGAAATTTCAGTGAAATTTGGATATCACAACACTTCCAGAAACTGATCCTTATATTTTTTCAAACCATTTTTTCTGGTCAATGTTGTGATATAAGTGAAAATGTATACATACCAGTTGGACCAATGCACAGCATGTTAGTGGCTTTCTTTTGTGCTTAACAATATATTTTTACATGTAAATTATATTTTGTAATATACTGCAGAAAGAAATAAAATTTGTTTGTTTTTGTTTAGGTTCAGTGAGAATATATACCAGTAGGTTCAGTGAGAATACAGTTGAGCCCTGTAATTTGTATTCCTTGTATTTATGGTTTTTCTTGGCTATCATCATTTTGTTGCTTGGTACATGACTGCTGTCCATTGTTTGAATATTCCCACCATTTCTAGGAATTTAACCCCAGCAAATTATGGGATTCATCTGTAAATAGGTTCAGTGAGAATATGAGTAAATGATAATCGAGGAGGTAGGCTGAGTGATGTTATGTAGGAGAAAACGGTATTTATATAGACTTATGAGAATGTATGGGCTTCGGCATTCAACAGACACATGGGAATGTTTTAGTTCGGGTTATGTGGAGACTAGTGGTTTTAGGGATTTGATGTGCTGTTGGAGTATGAACAAGGTAACGTCTATAAAAGGGTACAAGAGAACTTAAGTTCTGGAAAATATAGCACAGTACCTACACAGTTAGTTACATGTATTGCTTTATTAGTCTTAAGATAGGCTTAAGTTTGTCCAGAATTCTCCGCATACTAAAGGGCTTTCTGCATGCGTGTCTGAATGTCACTCATCTCTGTACAAACATTGTATCATGATGAAATAAAGAATCTTTAATTTTTAATCTCTGAAGAATGGGTGGGGATGGTACAGCTTGGTGGGTCATTAAAATTATCCGGAGGGACAGCTGAGGAACGAGTGATGGTGAACATGTTTTCCTTCTTCGTATCACCTTTTCCTGGTTCGAAATGGTTGATGTTTAAAAGAATAATACAGTAGAACTCCCGTATCCATGGATTTGGTTTCCGCGGTTTCAGTTATTCATGGTTTACCGTGGCCCGAAAATAACTCTTAATTTTGCATAATAATAAATAAGATAAGATTTCTTCGGATTTTTAACCCCGGAGGGTTAGCCACCCAGGATAACCCAAGAAAGTCAGTGCGTCATCGAGGACTGTCTGTCTTATTTCCATTGGGGTCCTTAATCTTGTCCCCCAGGATGCGACCCACACCAGTCGACTAACACCCAGGTACTACCTATTTGCTGCTTGGTGAACATGACAACAGGTGTAAGGAAACACATCGAAAAGTTTCCACCCGCCGGGAATCAAACCCGGGCTCTCCGTGTGTGAAGCGAGAGCTCTAGCCACCAGACCACCGGGCCACCAAAGAACAAAAGTAGTGATACTGGCAGTTCTTCAAAGTCTAAGAGAATCTGTGAAGTGCTTCCCATCAGTGAAACAGTGCTAATTCTCAACTTACTGTGCATATTTTTTCAATTAAACTTTATCATAGGTATGTATGTCAATGAAAAACGACAAATTTTATAAGATTTTTTCAAAACTAAAATGGTCTCAATCTCATTATATATAATGTGCTAAAATATAATATTGTAAAATGTTATTCAACTACTTGTTAATTTAATTATGTACTGCTAAACCACTACTACCTCTGTTGATATATAAAAAACAATGTTCAATTTGAACCAACTATGATATATGTCTATTATTAAGTAGTCTGTAAAGCATTAGGTTTAGTCTTCCTGAAATGCCTCGGCATGATAGTGGCTTTCTTTGCACTTAGCAAATCAATATTGTAATTACACATTGTAAACTATGCAAGGAAATAAACTCCTTAATCCTTATATGGGGTTCTTCACTATTCACAGTTTCGGGTAACCACGGTAGGTCTTGGAACATATCCCCCACGGATACGGCAGGGACTACCGTATATAGTATATACATAATATATATATATATTAAAATAAAACTGCTTGTAATTTTTTCACATTTCCAGTAAGATGCTCTTTTAAAATCATTTAATTTTATAATGCTGCTTTTTACATACATTTGCAACTCTTACCTTACTCCAAATTTCATCTGAGGTTGATGGCCTTGCATACAGTTGCTTAAAGGTTGCATTAAGTTCAAACATTTGGTTATGGTTGCAGCTAAGGTGCTGTCTAGGGCTTGGGCACTGAGGTACCACAGTGGCTCATGTACAATAACACTCGGCAAAATCTTTGAATTGCATTACAGGTTTAGCTGTTTTGGTTGCTTGCATATATAATATCAGGAATGTTTGAGCTGTACCATTTCTTGTATAGCTAATTTGACAATCAGTGATTTTTTTTTTTTTTTTTTTTTCAACAAGTCGGCCGTCTCCCACCGAGGCAGGGTGACCCAAAAAGAAAGAAAATCCCCAAAAAGAAAAAACTTTCATCATCATTCAACACTTTCACCACACTCATACATAATCACTGTCTTTGCAGAGGAGCTCAGATACTACAGCTGAGAAAAGTCCCTCCCAGCTGTCACCATCTCAGACCCCTCCTTTAAAGTGCAGGCATTGTACTTCCCATTTCCAGGACTCAAGTCCAACTAAATCAATTAACTGGTTTCCCTGAATCCCTTCACACAATGTTACCCTGCTCACACTCCAACAGATCGTCATGTCCCAAAACCATTCGTCTCCATTCACTCCTATCTAACACGCTCACACATGCTTGCTGGAAGTCCAAGCCCTCGCCCACAAAACCTCCTTTACCCCTTCCCTCCAACCTTTTCTAGGACGACCCCTACCCCGCCTTCCTTCCCTACAGATTTATACGCTCTCCAAGTCATTCTACTTTGATCCATTCTCTCTAAATGACCAAACCACCTCAACAACCCCTCTTCAGCCCTCTGACAAATACTTTTAGTAACTCCACACCTTCTCCTAATTTCCACATTCCGAATTTTCTACATAATATTTACACCACACATTGCCCTTAGACAGGACATCTCCACTGCCTCCAGCCTCCTCCTCGCTGCAGCATTTGCAACCCATGCTTCACACCCATATAAGAGTGTTGGTACCACTATACTTTCGTACATTCCCTTCTTTGCCTCCATGGATAACGTTTTTGTCTCCACAGATACCTCAATGCACCACTCACCTTTTTCCTTCATCAATTCTATGGTTAACCTCATCCTTCATAAACCCATCTGCTGACACATCAACTCCCAAATATCTGAAAACATTTACTTCTTCCATAATCCCTCTCTCCAATGTGATATCCAATTTTTCTTTATTTAAATCGTTTGATACCCTCATCACCTTACTCTTATCTATGTTCACTTTTAACTTTCTACCTTTACACACTCTCCCAAACTCGTCCACTAACCTTTGCAACTTTTCTTTAGAATCTCCCATAAGCACAGTATCATCAGCAAAAAGTAACTGTGTCAACTCCCATTTTGCATTTAATTTTCCATAATTTAATCCCACCCCTCTCCCCAACACCCTAGCATTTACTTCTTTTACAACCCCATCTATAAATATATTAAACAACCATGGTGACATTACACAACCCTGTCTAAGACCTACTTTTACCGGAAGTAATCTCCCTCTCTCCTACACACCCTAACCTGAGCCTCACTATCCTCATAAAAACTCTTTACAGCCTTCAGTAACTTACTACCTATTCCATACACTTGCAACATTTGCCACATTGCTCCCCTATCCACTCTATCATATGCCTTTTCTAAATCCATAAATGCAATAAAAACTTCTCTACCTTTATCTAAATACTGTTCACATATATGCTTCACTGTAAACACTTGATCTACACATCCCCTACCCACTCTAAAGCCTCCTTGCTCATCTGCAATCCTACTCTCTGTCTTACCTCTAATTCTTTCAATAATAACCCTGCCATACACTTTACCTGGTATACTCAGTAAACTTATTCACCTATAATTTTTACACTCTCTTTTATCCCCCTTCCCTTTATATAAAGGAACTATACATGCTCGCTGCCAATCCCTAGGTACCTTCCCTCTTTCATACATTTATTAAACAAAAATACCAACCACTCCAGCACTATATCCCCCCCTGCTTTTAACATTTCTGTCATGATTCCGTCAATTCCAGCTGCTTTACCCCCTTTCATTCTACGTAATGCCTCACGCACCTCCCCCACACTCACATCCTGCTCTTCTTCACTCCTAAACGATGTTGTACCTCCCTGGCCAGTACATGAAATTATCGCCTCCCTCTTTTCATCGACATTTAAAAGTTCCTCAAAATATTCCCGCCATCTACCCAATACCTCCAGCTCCCCATCTACTAACTCCCTACTCTGTTTTTAACTGACAAATCCATTCGTTCCCTAGGCTTTCTTACCTTGTTTATCTCACTCCAAAATTTTTTCTTGTTTTCAGCAAAATTTCTTGACAGATCCTCTCCCATTCTTTCATCCGCTCTTCTTTTGCACTCTCTCACCACTCTCTTCACCTTTCTTTTACTCTCCATATACTCTGCTCTTCTACTAACACTTCTGTTTTGTAAAAACCTCTCATAAGCTACCTTTTTCTTTTATCACACCCTTTACTTCTTCATTCCACCACTCACTCCTCTTTCCTCCTGCACCCACCCTCTTATAACCACAAACTTCTGCCCCACATTCTAATACTGCATTTTTAAAACTATCCCAACTCTCTTCAACCCCCACTAGCCTACTTGCACTAGCCCACCTTTCTGCCAATAGTTGCTTATATCTCACCCTAACTTCCTCCTCCCTTAGTTTATACACTTTTACCTCTCTCTTACTTGCTGTTGCCATTTTCCTTTTGTCCCATCTACCTTTTACTCTAACTGTAGCTACAACCAAATAATGATCTGATATATCCGTTGCCCCTCTATAAACATGTACATCCTGAAGCCTACTCATCAACCTTTTATCCACCAATACATAATCCAACAAACTACTTTCCTTACGTGCTATATCATACCTTGTATATTTATTTATCCTCTTTTTCATAAAATATGTATTACTTATTACCAAACCTCTTTCTACACATAGCTCAATTAATGGCTCCCCATTTACATTTACCCCTGGCACCCCAAATTTACCTACTACTCCATCCACAACATTTTTACCCACTTTAGCATTAAGATCCCCAACCACAATTACTCTCTCACTTGGTTCAAAACTCCCCACACACTCACTCAACATTTCCCAAAATCTCTCTCTCTCTTCTACACTTCTCTCTTCTCCAGGTGCATAAACACTTACTATAACCCACTTTTCACATCCAACCTTTATTTTACTCCACATAATCCTTGAATTTATACATTTATATTCCTTCTTTACCTGCCATAACTGATTATTCAACATTATTGCCACTCCTTTAGCTCTAACTCTATTTGAAACCCCTGATCTAATCCCATTTATTTCTCCCCACTGAAACTCTCCTACCCCTTCAGCTTTGTCTCACTTAAAGCCAGGACATCCAGCTTCTTTTCATTCATAACATCTACAATCATCTCTTTCTTATCATTCGCACAACATCCACGCACATTCAAACATCCCACTTTGACGATTTTCTTCTTCTTCTTTTTAGTAAGCTATACAGGAAAAGGGGTTACTAGCCCATTGTTCCCGGCATTTTAGTTGACTTTTACAACACGCATGGCTTACGGAGGAAAGATTCTTATTCCACTTCCCCATGGATATGAAAGGGAAAAGCAATAAGAACAAGAACTATTAAGATAAAATCAAAGAAAACTCAGATGAGTGTGTATACAATAAACGTGTACATGTTTGCGTAGTGTGACCTAAGTGTAAGTAGAAGTAGCAAGACGTACCTGAAATCTTGCATGTTTATGAGACAGAAAAAAGACACCAGCAATCCTACCATCATGTAAAACAGTTTCAGGTTTCTGTTTCACAGTCACCTGGCAGGATGGTAGTACCTCCCTGAGTGGTTGCTGTCTACCAACCTACTACAGTGATATATATAAAAAAAAAAGTCTGAATCCTATAAAACTTTTTTCAGTAGTATACGTATATTATTTATAATTTTTACTATGTAAATGTGAGTATTATACTGTATATTAGCCTCATAGGCTGTACATTTAATTTTTCATTGCACATTGAGTTACAAAAGATTTCATTTGAACTAGACTGAATATACTTGGCACGGGGAAACTATTACTATTAACTAAAGTAACAATGAAATTGTTTTCTTTGAGGATAATTGGTTAGTAATATCTTCTGAGGAAACTAAGAGGTTTACTTATCAGTGAGTGATTGTAAATATTACTGACTTAATTAATACTAATTGTGATTATCTCATTTCCTCCCCTCCCCCCCTACCCTGCGTGTTGGTCTTCGATGCTGGCTCTGCGGTACGGCTCAAACCTCAACTCATCCGCTCGCATCTGCCGTTCTTAACCAAAATTTCCGCTGAGATTGAATAACATTGTAATTTAACAAATAATTTTATAATTGAATGCTCACCTTAAATACTAATTATTGCTGGAATGTTTGATTGCTTAACCTATATTTTAATACTGTGTTGTAAATAATACTCTAAATATGTCATTAATGTGTATGTGCCTATCTGCCTATTGTAATTAATGTCAAAATTGTAATGTCAACTGCGTAAAATCTGGTATTTGTAATGTGTTGTATTACTAATCAAACTTGGTATTTGTTACATGTTACTTGTCAAATTTGGTATTTGTTGTGTGTTACTTTTCAAATTTGGTATTTATGTTACTTTAAAAATGTCTATTTGTAATATGTATGTCATTCATCAAACATTGTGAAAATCTTGAGTGATGTGCTTGGCATCTACTGTGCTGTGTTGTGGTGTTGCGTGTGTGTGTTGCATGTGTGTGTTGTGTGTGTGTGTTGAGCTTGACTAACAGCAAGAGGGACCTTCTTCCCTCCGTCTGGAACAGAGGATGCTGAGCCCAACAGCAGCATCACGCAGAACCTCCTGCCTGCTGAGGAAGGCAAAGGACCTGTCCAGCTTGGGTGAGTTCTCTTCAGTTTGTATACAGGTGCTCCTTGACTTACAATGGTTCGACTTAAGATATTTCGACTTTACGATGGTGCAAAAGCAATTTGGAGATGAAACTTAAGATAATTACCCAGCATGAAGGTGGCAAGTCCATAATCCTTAATCCATTTATTTAATTTTAAATGCAGTGGACCTCGGTTTTGTTCACCTCCAAACTCGAACAATTATGTAAGTGTATTTTTGTATAAGTGTATTTTGGGGTTCTGAAACGTCTAATCTAATTTACATTTGTCTTTATGGGAACAAATTCGTTCGGTAATGGCACTCAAACAGCATTCTGGGATGAATTTTCAACGAAACCGAGGGTCCACTGTACATACTGGTATTTAGTTACAGTAATTATTACGTTTTTTGCATTATATTCACACCACACATTGACCTCAGACATGACATCTCCACTGCCTCCAGCCTTCTCCTCGTTGCAACATTCATCACCCATGCTTCACACCCATATAAGAGCGTTGGTATAACTATACTCTCATACATTCCCTCTTTACTTCCATGGACAAGGTTCTTTGTCTCCACAGACTCCGAAGTGCTCCACTCACCCTTTTCCCCTCATCAATTCTATGATTCACCTCATCCTTCATAGACCCATCCGCCGACATGTCCACTCCCAAATATCTATGGTGTGAATATAATGCAGAGAATTCGGAGTTTGGAAATTAGGAGGAGGTGCGGGATTACCAAAACGATTGTCCAGAGAGCTGAGGAGGGGTTGTTGAGGTGGTTTGGACATGTAGAGAGAATGGAACGAGACAGAGTGACTTCGAGAGTGTATAAATCTGTAGTGGAGGGAAGGCGGGGTAGGGGTCGGCCTAGGAAAGGTTGGAGGGAGGGGGTAAAGGAAGTTTTGTGTGCGAGGGGCTTGGACTTCCAGCAAGCATGTGTGAGCGTATTTGATAGGAGTGAATGGAGGCATATGGTTTTAATACTTGACGTGCTGTTGGAGTGTGAGCAAAGTAACATTTATGAAGGGATTCAGGGAAACCGGCAGGCCGGACTTGAGTTCTGGAGATGGGAAGTACAGTGCCGGCACTCTGAAGGAGGGGTGTTAATGTTGCAGTTTTATAACTGTAGTGTAAAGCACCCTTCTGGCAAGACAGTGATGGAGTGAATGATGATGAAAGTTTTTCTTTTTCGGGCCACCCTGCCTTGGTGGGAATCGGCCGATGTGTTAATAAAAAAAATAAAAAAAAAAATTATTACGTATTTACTTATTTATTTATTCATTGACAGTTGTTTATTTATTCAGTGACAGTTGTTTATTTATTTATTCAGTGACAGTAGTAATGGGTTTGTCAGAACGTAACACCGTTGTAAGTCAAGGCCCACCTGTAGTTTTATAATCAACAGTTCGTAGTTGATTCAAGCACAAGCAGTACCGCATTTTCCAGCATAAAAGGCACACAATCGTATAAGACAATCATACAAGCAGTTGTAACATAATGTTAGTAAACAACTGCTGAAGTGTAACCCAAAGTTTACCCTTGACCCTGACCTTGAGCATATAAGGTGCAGAATGATTTTCCAAGATTTTTTTTTTTTTGGGGGGGGAAGATGCGACATATGCCAGAAAATACGGTAATTGAAAAATTTATTTACAATAATCTCTCTCCTTCTTGGGTTGTCATGGGTTACTAACCATCTGGGTTAAAAACACAACATCTACTTGATTAAACTACTACAATAGTGCTAGTCTGTAGTTATAATCATAGGCATAATTTTTAAAGTGGTGGAGGGGTAAGCCAGTGGGAGGCCTTGGTCAGATGACCAAATTGTGAGTTAACTGGTAATTTTTCCATCCATGGTATAGTGACTCTTATTCAACATCACTATAGAAGATGGTTAGAACTAAACATTTCTCCAAAAGGTTTGTTGCTGGCGTGACCAGACGGGAACGTATGCCCATGTTCGAGCGCATGCTGTGGCGTGTGTGCCGCGGAAATGTCTTTGTTCGCCAAGCTGAGATTCTGGAACCTCTAGAAGATCCTGTGACTGTAAGACTTGAAAGTTAATTTTTGGTAGTTTTACACTTGGAATAAATTGAGACACTTTAATGCAATTTGGAGTCTATATTGATAATGTTTATCTTGCTTTGTAAGCTTTTTTTGAGACTTGAAAATGGTTATGTATAGTATAAATGTGTTGGAGGGTCATCTGGTGTGAATATTATGCAGAGAATTCATGGCTTGGAGATTAGAAGGAGATGCAGGGTTGTTAAAAGTATTATCCAGAGGGCTGAAAAGGGGTTGTTGAGGTGGTTCAGACATTTAGAGAGGATGGAACAAAATAGGATGACTTGGATGGCATATAAATCTGTAGTGGAGGGAAGGAGGGATAGGGGGTCATCCTAGGTAGGGATGGAGGGAGGGGGTAAAGGAGGTTTTATGTGCAAGGGGCTTGGTCATCCAGCAGGTATGTGTGAGTGTGTTAAATAGGAGTGAGTGGAGGCAAATGGTTTTTGGGACCTGACAAGCTGTTGGAGTGTGTGAAGGGATTAACCAGTTAGCCAGCCTTGATTCCTGGAGGTGGGAAGTACAGTGCCTGCAATTTGGAGTGGCATCAGAACTGTAGTAACTACACACGTCTGGCAAGACAGTGATTGAGTGAATGATGGTGAAAGTTTCTTTTTTTGGGTCAGCCTGCCTTGATGGGAAATGGCCAGTGTGTTAAAGAAATATATTTATGTACATGTATGTGTGTGTGAAAGGTCTTGGACTTGTATACAAATACTTAGAGTATCCCTTCATGTACTTACTGGACCACTAAAGTTTTTTCATAATGCAAACAGTTTTCTGGGGTTGGATACAGATTCTAATATGATTATTTTATTGTCTTTATTCTTGGGAAGTAATACAGCTTATTAAATTACTGTAATTAAGTGGTAGAATATAGGATAACCATATCCATCATTAACAGGAAGAAGAGGTACACAAGGTTGTCTTCCTAATCTTTTTCCAAGGTGAGAAGTTGAAGAATAAAGTGAAGAAGATATGTGAAGGCTGTCGTGCCACCACATACCCATGTCCAGAGTCACAACAAGAACGTCAAGAAATGGGACAAGGTGTCAGGGGAAGACTTGATGACCTTACAGTAGTAAGAACCCAAAACTTTGTCTTCTGTCTTTCACTTAATATTTACATTTATGTGTACTTTTCAGTTCTGAAGATTTTTAACTTATTTTTATTTACATTAAGTCCCCCACTTATTCCCCTAATGCTAAGCCTTCCCTCCTGTTAGCTATAACTTAGGTTATCCATACATGACTCTGCTTGTTTGCACTTCATTTCTAGTAGGTCCTGTTATTTGTAGGCTCAGTTCAAACTTTTTTTTGCAGTCTTTGAGTTCCCTGGTATGTACTTGTTGGGATCAAATATTTTCATGCTAGCTCCTCTAGTTTTTGTGGCAGTCTTTTCTGTGGTACTGTATCAAACACCCTCTCATAGTTGAAATACAGTGGACCCCCAGTTTTCGTACTGCTCCAAACTCGAACAATTATGTAAGTGTATTTTTGGGGGTCTAAAAGGACTAGTCTAACATTATTCCTTATGGGAATAAATTTGTTTGGTAATGGCACTTGAACAGCATTCTGGAACGAATAAATTATGAAAACCGGAGGTCCACTGTATATGAAGTTCACCCATCCCTCTCCTTCCTAATTTTCATAAATTTGCACAATTTTTTGTACAGTGTTGTCCACCATCTTCTGTTTTACACTTGGGAGGTTGAAATCTCCCAAGAGACAATTACCTGGCATAGGATTCTCCAGATTTTCAAGACAGCAGTCTGTCATCCCTATTTGCTGAGTGAATTCCTCTCCTCTTGTTGGTGGTGGTTTGTAAATAAGGCTAAGTACCAGGTTTTTGATCTCTTAGTGTTTCATGTTAGAAACAAGTTGTGTTCTTGGTGTCTCAACTAGAAACAAGTTGTATTCTTGGTGTTTCAATTTAGAAAGAAATTGTGTTCTTGATGGTTCAACTTAGAAGAAACAAGTTGTGTTCCAGGTGTTTCAACTTACAAACATTGTATTACAACCAGATTGTGTTTCTGGTGTTTCAGTTTACAAACAAGCTGTGATTTTTGGTGTTTCAATTTACAAACATGTTGCATGCCTGGTGTTTCAACTTATAAATGAGTTGGTGTTGCAGCTCACAGGTCAATTGTTTGTATAGAGAGTAACATTACAATGGAGGGTTGTGTTTGACATGTTTGTGCTGCATCTCAAATGATGTAAACTTTAGTTTCTAAGTGGCTTATATGTAAGTACAGAAGTGTGTAACTTGAGACATTTGTAAGTGCAGGTTTGTATAACTTTTGATGGTTGTAAGTCAAAAGTGACCTGTACTCATACTGGAATTATTTGTAAAAAATATACCCAAAAGTGTACCTTATTAAGTGTAAATAAATTGTTGCTATGTTTCTTAATGGTGTCAAAATCTCAAGTAAATAAATATTTTAGGTAAATGGACAAATGTAACTAATGCGACATTTCATTGTGGCAACATTTCGCTCTCCAGGAGCTTTGTCAAGCTGTTACAAGCAATACAGGGACACACAGGGTTTAAATATTTTAATAGCATCCCAAACACTCAGGTGCTGAATCAGACAACTGACCATCGGCATCGAGTATTGGCTGCTGCTGCCAAACACTTGCGTACGTGGTTCATTAAGGTGCGGAAGATTAAGGCCATTTATCACACCCTCAACATGTTGAACCTGGATGTGACAAACAAGTGCCTCATTGCTGAATGTTGGATCCAGTTTCTGACCTGGGCCGTATTCAGGACGGTCTCCGTAAAGGAACGGGAAGTATACCCTTTTTTGGTCTACTGAGAATAATTTGAATATTTTCCAGTACTTCATCTGTCTGGATTTAATTAATAAATACAGTGGAACCCGGTTTCGTCCTTAATCCGTTCCGAGGTCAGTCTAAATCCAAAAAGGACGAAAACCAAGTAATATTTCCCATAAGAAATAATGTAAATACAATTAATCTGTTCCAGACACCCAAAAATATTAACAAATATTAACAAAAAATACATTTTTAAAGAATAACTATAGTTTACATACAGAAAACAATGAGAAAGAAATATAAATGACTAATGAAATGGATAAATGAACATTTAACATCACATTTACCTTTACTGAAGACTCTTGTTGGGGTATGGACGGCGGAGGAGGGAGGAGGAGCAGAGGTTATTGTTTGGAAGGGAATCCCCCTCCATAGGACTTCAGGTATCAAAGCCCTATCCGGGTTACTTCCCTTCTTTGTCTTTTACTGGCACTGGACCTGTCGCACTAAAAATCTGTCCAGAGACCTCTGTTTCTGGCATCTCTTTAAGATTTGCCTAAATGGGACAAGGTATTGTCACTGAACATGTTTGCAGATATGGCTTGTATCAGCTTGGTCAGGGTGATATTTTTCTAAAAGTTTGCACCTCATTCCACTTTGCACAAATGTCCTTAATCACTGAAGAAGCACCTTCTTCCCTCTCTCTTCCTCCTCCTCTGAAGCAATTTCCTCAGCTGTGGTCTTTTGCTGTTCCAGATGAAGGTCTTGCAGCTCTTCAGTGGTTAGCTCTTCCCTGTGGTCCTCCACTACTCTTCCACATCCTGGCCACTCACCTCCAACCCCATGGACATCCCCAAAGACACAATAGATTCCACAACAGGCATAGGGTTGTTGGGTCAGCCTCAAACCCTTCAAAATCCTTCTGGAGGCCACATTCTGGCCACAATTTTCTCAAGAAGAGTTCAAGTCCTGGAAGTCACTCCTGCCAAGCCTTACCTATAAGGCTTATGCAGTTGAAGATATTGAAGTGATTCCTCCAGAACTCTTAGGATCAATTCAATGTCGAGGTCACTTCAAAGCACCTTTGAAACATTGCTTTTGTGTAAGAGTTTTTGAAGTTAGAAATGACCTGCTGGTCCATGGGCTGGATGGAAGAGTGGTGTTAGGAGGCAAGAACTTCACTGTTATAAACTGAAGTCCCTAAACAATTTATTTCCAGGAGGTATTTTTCACACTCGGGCCAAACACTTCATGAACCCAGTCAATGAAAATTTGCCTCATGACCCATGCCTTATTATTAGCTTTCCACATCACACACAATTTACTCTTGATGACATTGTTTTCTTGAACACTTTGGGATTTTCAGAGTGATACAAGTAAAGGCTTCACTTTGAAATCCCCACTAGCGTTACCACAGAACAAAAGAGATAGCCTATCCTTCATAGGCTTGTGTCTGGCAGTGCCTTTTCCTCCCTGCATGATGTAGGTCCTCTTCGGCATTTTCTTCCAAGAGACTTGTTTCGTCACAATTGAACACTTGTTGGGGGACAAATCCTTCAGCCTCTACGTACTCCTTGAATTCATCAACAAATTCTTGACCGCACGTTTGTCTGAACTTACAGCCTCACCGTGCCTTACAACACTGTGTATGCCACTACGCTTCTTGAATCTGTCAAACCAGCCTCTGCTGTATAATTCACTAACAGCAGCACTCGTTCCAGGCATTTTTTACGAGATCCGCATGCAATTGCCTTGCCTTTTCGCAAATGATCGACTCCACAACACTATCTCCCGCTAACTGTTATTCGTTGATCCCACCAGCAACAACTTCTCAGCATCTTCGATTGTTTGTTATCTCTGTTTTGTTAGCATATGTTACCCTTTCGCAACATGGTTCCTTGATTTCTACTTTCTTTGCCAGGATGGAACTGATTGTTGATTTGGACTTGCCATACATCCTGGCGAGCTGCTACACGTACGCCACTTTCGTATTTTCTACAAAATCTTTCTTGAATTCTATCGTGTTTCTCACCTTCTTGCCAAAGGGCTGGCACTAGGAACTTTCTTTGGGCACAAAAAACAATGGATTATTATGAAATGTTTGGTGAACATGTGAAGTAATGCTCACTCAACCAGTGACAGAACCAGACTGAGACACGTATGTATGATGGTGGCATCCGAGCAGGCGGACACATCTGATACGGACGATTTCCGGGTGGAGGTATGAAATCCAGAGCAAAATTTGCCAAAAAAAGTGGTCTAAATCAGAAACGTACGATATTCGGTGCTGACGAAATCCGGGGTTCCACTGTATGTAATTTTTATTTTATATTTTTTATGACTGTTAAATTTTGTTTTTACTCTGCTATAAAGAATAGTGGATATCGAGTGTCATTTTCATTAGTACAGTATTGACATTTTCAAAATAAATCATATTTCTAACTTCCAGTGTTTACCAAAGACTTCCACAGAACATTTCAGAACAGTGCTTCAGTTTAAATATTTGAAATCTTATTCGTGGTAACATTTCTAGGAAATCGGGCAGTTCTGTGCAGCCCATTCTAAACACCATAAAACCCACCGTGATGCCGCCAACCTTCCATAGAACAAGTTCATGGTTTCCCAGGCCTGGTTGTGCCTGGTGTCCCCACCCAGCAAATAAAGTTGGTCTCTTCTCCACATATACATTTGAAAAATTATTATTCTCTCCATTATTCTGAACATTAAAAGACATTTGGAAGCATTACACACTTTGGTATAATCATTGTTGAACACTTTTTGGGAAGTTATTGTCGTGTCAGTCTTAATAACAGCAGCAATTCTTTCCACAGTTGAACAGTCCTGTTTCACGATCCTCGTTTTGTTCCTCACTTACATCTGTAGAAGTTGATATTTCTTGTCTAGTTCCCAAATTCACCTCAGGTACTATTATTATTTTTTATTTTTTATAATCAAATAAGCTCAAACCCCTCAGTTCTATACAGTGTATAGTACTTTATACTATCTTCATTTACTACCTCTTTTTTATAATGCATACTTAAAATTCCCTATTTTCTAACCTCACATGTTTTTTATCTAAACAAGCTCGTCTGAGTAACCTATGTTTAGTCTTAAGTAGTCTGAAGCACTAGGCTTAGTCTGCTAAAATGCCGCAAGCTAGTGCCTTTCTTTTTTTTTAACAGTAGTATTTTATTATTTTAAACTAATTGTATCCAAAAGAAATGAAAATGTATTGTATTATGATGCAGTCCCAAATCAATTCTTACTCTGTTCTTATTTAGTCACAACACTGTCCATACCATCACTACATGCTCTCAGTTTCTTTTTTTAATTAAATTTTTAAATAATTTTTTTATTTTGATGTTTCTACTTCAGTTATTTTTTTTTCATGTGGGCAGTTCCTTGCCCTTGTATTATTTTGACATTATATTAAAAAATCTGGGTATTCCCTACCGTTTTTTCCTTCTTTTGTTGACATGAAAAATTATGGAGAGGCCATGTGACAGTACTGTTGCTGGAACAATTCACGTAACCTTGAATTTTTAGGGGAAAACTTTGCTATATTTTGGTCTATCCTGGGCTACCATTAGTTTAGAACAAGTTATAATGTTTTTTTTGCTTTTATCAATAGCACTGTCCCACGACAACAAGCTTCCCATTCTTGTTTGCTGTGATGTTTGGGTCTGATGGAATAAATTTATGCTGTTGTTGCTCTGGATGGTTTTGAGAGAAGGGCCCTTTAGCTCCCAAAGATGAGTGGTGAGGTGAGTAGTCCAGGTGGTATTTTTCCCTCTTTCAGTACAGGAGGGCCCCACTTATACAGCAGGTTAGGTTCTGGGCTACAGTAGGGCCCGCTTATAAAGCCGGGTTTAAAGGTTCCGGGCTCTGTGGCCTTTTCGGTTGGCTACGCTGTAAGCGAAAATTTTCAGTGAAACAGCGTTTTTTTCAAAGACATATAAAACCTAATAACTGTTTCCACTATCTTATATTAAGTATCCAAGTAAATTGCCTAAAATGCATATACGTACAGTACATTCTATTAAAATATTTTTTCATTATAGTAAGTGGTGAAAATATTTATTGTAGGAAGTCTGAATATATGAATGGGTATAACTGAAAACCACTGCATTAGTGAAACACTGTGACCCACGGCCTAATTGTTTTAAATTCACAGTTTCAAGTTTTATTAATAAAAATAGATGCTATCTATAAGGATTAATCTACTTTAGAGGTGCATATATTAGATTTTAAAAACTTTAGGTGCATCTCTTTATAGATGATCTCTGACCAATCATTCCTGGTTTATATGTTATTATTTGAAGGGAAAAAGGAATTTAAAACATCTATTTGTGTGTGATTTAAATTTAAAAGAAGGCAAGTGTAATATAGGAGGCCTGGGGGCATGATTAATGGAAGGCAAGTGTAATGTAGGAGAGGCCTGGGGACATGATTATTTGGAGGCAAGTGCAATATAGGAGAGCCTGGGGGGGATGTTATGGAAGGCTAGTGTAATATAGGAGAACCTGGGGCCCTGATTAATGGAAGGCAAGTGTAATATAGGAGAAGCCTGGGGCATGATTAATGGAAGGCAAGTGTATTTTAGGAAGGCCTGGGGTCGATTAATGAACAGAGGAAATGTTATTTGCCAGGAATGTCTACATTACTTATTTTTACTTTATATTTAAATGGTTTTTTTTAATTTGTGTAAAATTGTTAAACTACCAACTTCTGTACCTTATGGGGTAGTTGAATGGGTAGTTTCTTGTGCTCAGTCAATAGAATGGAAGGCATACTAGCAAAATAGTTAAAATTTGATTGAGTGGAGTAAGATTGTCTTGAAATAGGACTCCCAAATTAAGTGAAATTGCTGATTCGTAAATTCTGTTTAGACAACTAACTTTGCGTTTGTGTAATTCAAAATTTTCCATCAAATTTTTTTTGTATCATTGTCCCCCCGAAAAGATTCTTAAATTTTAGATTTTTTAAGTGGACACTGAGACCAATATTAATCGTTTGTCTCTGTGGAATCCCATTTGGTTCTCCCCATTGTCATCCTTTTTCTAAGAATGTCGTGTTGGGAAACATATCAAGTTTCTTGGCGGGTAGTGACGCAGGACATCAAAAAAAGATGAGTTCAAACTATCTTTCATTATACATTTTTGCTTTTATGGGCCCTAGCTAGATTTTACCGAAATTCATCCTCGTTTTTCTAAAAAGTGGTTTCTCGAAATGGTTTCCCCCAAGAATAATACCTTTAATGAACATGAAACCAGAAAGGGTATTTGTGTTTTGAAAAATTAACAACCTTTTCTAAAATTTTTGGATTTCCATAAAGGAGTTCATCTTGATTTTGATGCCAATTTGCTGTTGTTTATTATAAATGAAAACAATTACTCAAAAAAAGAAACCTTAGCCATTAGGGAGCTTCAGGTCATTTTCGAAAAATATTTATCAATATTCCATCAATTTTACACTGAACTTTTGTCTCTGTAGCCTCTCTTTGTAAATGTAAGTCTTTCAGGGAAACATGCTTGGCTGTGTCTCACTTCCAGTGACTATAAAACTAAAAAAAATCTATTTTCTGGTAAGCAGAACGTCGTAGCGAGCGCTCTGTTGAGGCAAACAGTTTTTTGCTAGCTCTTGATTCCTAATCGGGTTAATGATTTAGAAAAGCCCAACGTCAGATCAAATTTCTTCTATTGTTTTTTCTTTGCCCAGAGAGGACCCCAAACTACAGATCAACCCGACTATACCTTCGATAGAATTGGTTGTCAACCAAAGGAAGTGTTTATACAGGGTTAGATTCTTTGATTCTGGTAGAACTGGACTCAAGCTGGTGATTCATGATTTTTTAAATTACCAACGTCATAGGTGATGCTTGATGCTCCAAGTGCAACACGATCTAAGGATCACAGCATCAACGGGGAAAGAATTAAATAATATGGAAATAACTTTTGCCTAAGATGGCAATAGCAACCTCAGAGTATGTGCTCTAATGTGCTATCTGTTTCCATCAAAAGGCATCGTCAGTGGTCGTAATTTTTCTTCAAGAACCCCAGAATGGAGCGTGGGATACAGCCTTTTCATGTGCAATCTCAAAGTTTTCAAGGGCACCCACCCCCGTAATGTCACTAAAATTAACACTCGAGACAGCCATGTTCGCAACCCTTCATATTACCCAGATGCATAATCCTGTTGACTTATTTCTTGACCTCAAAGTAAGGTAACAAACAACTGCGTGTGGTGGCGGATAACCTCCCAGTTCTTTGAACTTATATCCATTCTTCATAAAACCACCGAGACAGTTGCGAATGTTTTCAGATAGCACTTTATCGTTCGTCTCACTTGTCCACATGTTCTCTTTGACACCATTTCCCACAGTGCAGGATCTTTGAGCAAATTCCTCTTGAATTGTGCTAATGGAAACAGCAATCCAGATGTGCAGAGTACCATCAACTCTTTGACAAGCATTTTCCTTTTGAAAGTTTGTTTGCTCTGCTGCAATGTATCTATGATCCTGATAATTTAAGTGATACTAAGATTCAGATTTCTCAACTCGTCTTCCAGATAGTTTGGAAATTTTTAAGAAAGCAACAGCAGGTTCACTACTACCTGCAGTGTACTGCTATGTAGATTAGGTTGTTATTATAATTATGGGGAGCGTTAAACCGTAGGATTATACATCGCATGTGGGGGGTTATGGAAGGTATTCAGGCTTAATTCAGGGAACGGAGTACAGATCCAATTCCATAGATCAAGAGCCCCTCACCAGAGTCAAGGAACCTCCCTTGAGGAAATTAGGGTTGTACCTGGATGCATTGTCACGTTCCAAATCCCACCCAAGACCCTGATATGTGAAAGCTAGTTTCTAAATTAGCCGATCATTAGCCTATATTCAGACATCTTTAAGAGACGTTACAGCTGGAGGAAATTGCTAGGAAGCAATTAATAAGAGTGACCTGATGATGTGAAGCACCCTATAACATTCAAACTGAAGCCGAGAGTAAAGCAACAAGCATCACGGCAGTGTAACTGGACGACTGACACTAGTGCCAACCGTAATACATTTTGATCCTCTTCTCTGACATGACAGAGGCTGCTTGCTTGTCCAGCAACATACAGTCTACGCTAAGGACAGCAGTACCCTTTTTGTGACAATGACACAACTCCAGGTACCCATTTTACTGATCGGGAACATAGACAACCGGTGTAAGAAACACGCCCAAAGTTTCTACCCTCGCCCGGCATCGAACCCGGACGCTCGCCGTGTGAAGCAAGAGCTTTAGCCACAAGGCCAGGGGGCACCATACGTTCAACATTCAACATTCTGTGTTCGAAGACTTTTAAGACCTTATTTTTAAGGTTTCTTCGAAGAAGATTGCCATTTATTTCTACTTGCAATTCTTATGTTGGTAAAGAAAAGCTAGAGCCATTCTGTAACGTTGCTCAGGTCTCTATTATTGCTTACCAGTTCTGTTGGACCGGGAGGACCGGAGGTGGGGAGCACCAGTAAAAAATAAACCTCCCAGTAGTATTCATGCTCTCACCACGCCTCACCTTTTCTGCACTCTGCTAGGTAATCCTTCTTTCCCTGGGGTCATACTGAAGAGTTTCTCCTACCTACTTCCTGATCTCTGGTCCAACTCTTGGGAATGACTTATTTGTACCAGTGGGTCTCTCATATTTGTGACGTGACTACAACTGTTGCGTCTAATCTGACTAGCGTAAATATGAGTCCGTCGTCCTGCCTATACTTCGAATTCATCACGACTAAGACAATGAACGACGGCTTCAGGATGAGGGTGATTATCTTATTTTCTGTCTTCGGTTATAGTTCTTCAAGGCTGTAGGACTAATTGTTTCTTCTTCTTCTGTCATCATATATCATCTCTGTATTCCAATGGCAAAATCTTCAAATACAGATATTTAGACATTAGACATGTGACTAATTCTTCGTCTTGTCGGTTCTGTATAGTATTACCGTAATGATAATGCGTTAGGTTTACTATGCACATTAAGGCATTCCAGCTCACTGTTTACCGTAACTCTGAAGTCCTGTTCTCATTTTGTATGGTCAAGTTCTGTATTATTTAGTCATACAATGTTAGGGTTGTTTACATTCCGAGCATTTGGACTCCACATTTATTGCTCGGCCTGTTTTTGTGTCGTCATCAGATTTACTCATATGACTTGTAATTCCCTCATCAAGGTCATTTCTGTAAATTAAGAGCAAAATTTAGTCCATAAATCGTTTCTTGTAGGGCACCCTTTTTGACTTATCCCCATTTCGATACCCTTTTGACTTAGCCCCATTTCGATCCCCTTTTTTGACTTATCCCCATTTCGATACCCTTTTGATATCCCCATTTCGATACCCTTTTTGACTTATCCCCATTTCGATTTCACCAGATTTATTCAGAATTGTTGCTTCCTTTTGGTCAGCCAAAAGGACGGAATTTTTACTACTTTCTTTAAGAGTTTTTTTGTGTGGTACTCTATTGAACAGTTTACTGAAATCAAAATTAAAAATAACGCCTTCTTTAGCATTATCAACTGCGTCTCATTTGCTTTACTGAAGAATATATAGGTAAATTTGTGAGGTAGGAAAAGCCTCTTGTGAATCTGTGTTGATTTAAAATATTCTTAAGACTGTGGCTTCATATTTTATATTATAATAGGTTATAATAATTTGCCTGCAATTGAGGTCAGGCTTACTGACAGGTAATTTGATACTAATTACTTATCACATGCATTAAAGACAGAAGTTTCATTTGTATTTTACCACATCTCCGTCATTACACCTGTGTGACGTGATATATTAAAAAAAAAAGTCTTGCACTTTTTAAGATCGCTTGAAAAAATCATTCGTTGGGACTTGGGGACTTATTTTGCAGTAAACGGTAAACCAGTTAAATACTGTATCCGCAGTGACTGTAATTACACAATTGATTTCCTTTAGGTTCTGTATAGTAACTTTTTTTTTTTTTAAACACATATATACATAACAAACCAATAAATGCCCATGAATAAACCAGGCTCATATAAACAAAATCAAGCAAACAGAACAGAAATAAGCACATCTGTCAATATATCCAAAAATAAGAACCCGTGCCAAAAGCACGTAAAAAAAAAAAAAAAAAATTCAATCCTACACCTATCCTAGCTAATTTACTATACAAGAACAAACACACTGACAATGAAACTGTACATACACTGTCTCAAAAACACCTGAAAAATAAACCTTAGGTTACATATCCTACTTATTCCCTACCACAAAATGCAGTGCAAAAGCATAAAATAGCATAAAACCTTAAAATTTTCTGCCAAGAAAACAGGTGCTGCACAATAACAAATAACATCAACTGAACCCCGTAACAAGGGTTACACGACAACATCATCTTAAATAAGAAATACATTATCATCAGTCTATCACTGCCGTAGACAAAACTGTCTACAGCCCAACGTCACACACCCACACCGGAAATAAATTCCACACAAAACACATTTGTGTTGCATACATATACAAACACTAGAAAAATACACATAAATATGCAGATGCTGCACAGAAAGTAAATTCAAACAAAATATAGTAAACACATACAAAATACATTACT
The DNA here is from genome assembly GCA_009830355.1 of Cherax destructor. Classification (NCBI taxonomy): domain Eukaryota; kingdom Metazoa; phylum Arthropoda; class Malacostraca; order Decapoda; family Parastacidae; genus Cherax; species Cherax destructor. The sequence continues at coordinate 474,102 of WNWK01000350.1, forward strand.
AAAAACATTTAACCTAATAAATGCATGCATAACATCAACAATCCTACATGAATTGCCACAGATACCTGGGCCAACTGCACCCTAGCACACCTGCACACTGTCGGTTGTCCAACACCTAATAACGCCTAACCTCAAACCTGCCACATAAATGCAAGCTGCCGGAACGTCAACACCGAAAACCCTACTACTTGAACTTAAGAAAATTACACTTACTACATCCTAGAGGAAAACCCCATGCGCCCATGACCCTATGACAACCCCTAAACCAACATCACTCCAAGTCTGAGTCAACACACACCTGAAAAAATTACCTACAACCCCATTAACCCCTGAAACGTCCAAAACCCGGACACCCCACGATACTACCCCGATCCAACCCATCCTAGCTTTAACTCTGTATACCCACCCTAACCATCCACACATCAAGCAACCAAACTATAACCTAGTCAACCCTAAAGCTGCCCGCCCTTCCCGACCTGCCTAACCTCACAAGGCCAGTCCCCTCGATAGTCTCCTACGTCATCCCCAAAACTCTAAAAGAGACACCACCGAAATCGTTCTATAACCCTCAGAGAAAGCCTCAACCCAAGTTCTCCCATACAAACCCTGATTCCTACATTTCGTCCTGTAAAAATGTGCCGCCAAGGCATGAACCCGCCTCCCACCCACTACCTCATGCATACCCCACAACACATGTATGAAATCAACCACCAGGTACATTAACCCTCTACGTACATTTTCCCGAAAACCACCAATATCCAGGCTTAAAGCCCCTAACATCGAAAGCCCACCCCTACCCACACTCCTAAGAACCCGTCCAAACCATTCCCGTACCCCGCCTAAATCTTCACAAAAATACACCGCATGGTACGACGTATCCAAAAACCCACATCTCAAACAAGTACCCTCACTCGCTAAACCTATTAAAAACAATTGCGCTTTAGAAGCCAAGATTCCATGTAGGAATCGAAAAACCGTCTCCCTAACTTTTGCCCTCAGCCTCAACTTCTGGAAACCTACCCAAGTCGCCTGCCAATTATACTTTGGGTACTCTGCTACCCCCTGCACTATACCCCTCTCCCCCTACCTTGTCCAAAACCCCCACTCGAAAACCCCTTGGCTCTCTGACGACTAATAAAACCCTCAACATCACCTCACATAAACTCAGGTCATGTCCACTCCACCACCTCCGTACCTCACGCATGACCACTCCCACCTGCTTACCCCCCACCCCTCCCTCCTCCACATATCTCTGGTTCATATATAACCCAATAAGCCTCCTATGTAACGGTATAAACCCCAAACCTCCCTTTACCAACCGGTGTCATTACAACCTCCTTATTGAGCCAATGTCTACCAAAACCCCATATATACGGCAACACTCTCTGCTGTAATAATTCAACATCTCTCCCCATGAGCGGGTATACCCTCGCCACATGCCACAATTTACTATACAGTAAAACATTCACTACCATGACCCTCTGCATTAATGTCACATCTCCCGGTCTCCATCCACTCATTCGCCCTATTATTGCCATTACTACCTTAGAAGAATTTTCAACCCTCGCCCTACTAGCGTCATTACAATAAATTATCCCACAAATTTTAAAGCACTCAGCAACATGCCAACCATACCTCATTCCCAATTCCCTGCCCACCCATGTCCACACCTCTAACAATTTAGATTTTACCTTGTTAATCCTCATCCCCGTAGCTGCCCCGAAAACACTTATAATCCTACCTATAGCATCTAACCCCTCCCACAAACCTACTAGAATTGTTTTGTCATCAACATAACCCACTATCCCTGACGCACAACTAGGTACCCGACCCTCCTCCCCTACCCCCTTCAATACTAACCTATAAAAAGGGTCCTGTAAGCATGCAAACAGAATTTGCAACAAAGGGCACCCCTGCCGCAAACCTTGCTTCATATCCACCACGTCTCCCACCTTTCCATTCACTTGAACCCGCACCAAAGCCCCCTCATACAACATTTGAACCCAACCCACTACTTCATTCCCAAAACCCCGCTTACGAAGAATGTCAAATAACATATTCCTATCCACACTGTCATAAGCCGTTTCCCAATCAAGCCCTAAGACCCCACCCCCCTCTAGGCCCTCAATGAATGCCCTAATCCTACCATGCCCATTCCCCATACACCTCCCTGGTATCCCATACTGACCATGCTCTATGATAGAATCCAAAACCTTTTTAACCCTATTACCCAAAATCCTTGCAAAGATTTTGTAATCTGCACATAAAAGTGAAATAGCTCTGTAATCCCTAATTGTTTCCACCAGTTTCCCCTTAGGCACTAAAACCACAACTCCAGTGTGCTGATCCTCACCAATATACCCTACTTCCTTCAAACGATTGAAAACTTTCATCAAACATTCCTTCAACACTCCCCAATGTTGAACATAAAAATCACTAGGTAAGCCATCGACTCCTGGCACTTTACCCATCTGCATCCCCTTTACCGTGAACCACACTTCCTCCTCAGTTATACTACCCTCCATACCTTTCCTCTCCTCCTCACTAATCCCTACCTGTATACCCTCCAAAACCTCCTCTTTCACCTCCACCTCCTCCAACCTCAGATCTAGATACCGCCGGAACCAAACATCCACAAACCCGCTCATACCTTCTGTCGACCGCAGTACCTGTCCCTCCATGTACCAACCCAACTCCTCGTGCACCTTCAATGACATCATCGTCATACCCTGCCTCCTCTTTCGAAAAACCATGTAAGACAGTCAAAGACGGTTTGTCCCCCCACAGCACATTCTCAATACCTGCCCTCACTCTGATAGCCTGGAATCTCTCATTCTGTATTTCCTTCAACTGACCCCTCAAAACCTCTACGTCCTCCAGCAAGTAACCCGCCCCCCCCACATAATAATCCCACAACTGCCCCTCCAAATACCTCTGCAGGCCATAACGCAATCGTCCCTGCTCTTGACCTTCACGTCTATAAAAATCCTGAATGCCCACTTTTGCCACTCCATTCCACCAGCCCACCACATCTTCCCGGTCCTTTCCATCATTCCACATTCCCTCCCACCACTCCTCAAAACTCCTCCTACACAGTTCCCCCCGCAATAAGCCCACGTTAAGCTTCCAATAACTAGCATACGTTCTAGCAGCTCCCTCCCATCCCAACACTGCCAACACACCCCTGTGGTTGGAAAACCCAACATCAACGCATTCCACACCCTCCACTATGACATCCCTCGACACATACACGCGATCGAGTCTTGCAGCATAGCCCTACATATGAACGTATGTTCTATATGCCACCCACCGCCCCCTACCACATCTCTGACCCCTGCCGCACCCAAAACATCACACAAAACCCCCAACTCACACGCCGCCCCTTTCGGTTCCATATCCCTCTTCCTAATCACACAATTCCAATCCCCTGCAATAATAGTCACAACCAGCAACCCACGTAAGAAATATATCAACTCCTCTCTCACAAACTCTTCCTTAGTTCTTCTACAACTTATAGCCGGCATATAGACTCCCACTATACACACTCTGACATTCCCCCATAAACCCTCAACCCTTACCACCCTCCCACCCCTCCCTCTTCCCATTCTAACAGCCGAAAGGGACTGGTCACACGTATTCCTATAGCCACCCCTCCCTTGAAACTACCCGCACTACCCGCATAAACTGTAAACCCACTTAACGTCAACTCTCTCCCCAACCTATAATTATGCTCTTGCAATATACACACGTCCACATTTAAACATCTTAACGTCACCTCTACCCATTTACGTTTGACCTCCGCTCGGAGGCCATTTACATTCATCGTTATACACCTAAAAAGAACGCAGGGAGCTTTCCTCTACTTTTCAACTTCCTCGTCACTACCGACTTTCCCTGACCAATGCTCTCTTCCTTTACTGACACTCCCAGTACTTGCTTGTCTGTTTTCTTGTCCCTCCCTCCCTCTCTGCCCTTGACACTCCCCCATCCCCCTTTTGCCACCTCCACCCAGGCCTTCTTGCACACCTGTTGCCCAGGTGTTAGGACATCGTCCTCAACTAGACCACTAGGCCTTTTCCTGGAGTCTCCTGTAGCCTCCATAGCCACACAATCCTCTCCCCTGTGTACTTCTACACCAACCTCCTGGACCTGAAGGCAAGACCCACTCTCTGAGACGCCCATCACACTCGTCTCACTCTCGTTCCTCCTCACATCTGATCCTGAGTCCACCACATCATGCTGTGTGCTCTCACACACAGGACTGTCCAACAACAGTGGAAAATCCTCCAAAAGTGGCTCAGATGAAACCAAGTTCAAACCTTCCGGCAGAGCCACTACCTCCGTCTCCGCTGTCTCGCCATCCTGGGTCACCTGTGACAACGTTAGTACGCGCTCATCCTCCTTATCAACAATGTCACTCCATTGTCCACTTGGCGCCGCTCTCATATTCTCCCGTGGCGACTCATCCATAGCATCCAAGACCACCACGTCATCCTTCCTCATACCATCAGCAGCGCCATGTCTCTGATGGCCCGTCCGTCGATCACATGCTGCCCCCACATGTCCAGGTAATCCACACAGTCGACACGTCCGAACTTGGCCTGCGTAAGTCACATAGACTTGCTGACGGAACTCTTCCATCATGACGTAAGAAGGTATCTGATGGTTGAGCATCATTTTCAAGGAAAATGAACATTCTGGCAGCCTGGCATAAGTCCCCTGTGCCCACCGGCCCACCGTTGCTGCATGGACTTCACCAAATTGACTGAAGACGTCTCGTACATCAACATCCAACACTTCGAACGGAACATTACAAATCCGTATATAAGTGTAGTACCGGGACACATCTCGAAGCCGTACCTCTAATCCCGAGTTGACGACAATCCTCTTCTCCTGATACATTTCAACCACTCGTTCATATGCGCTGGCCACTGCAAACTTGGCAAAAATCCTTGACGAACAGTTGAGAGATATTCCAAATAATTCTTCAATGGATATTCCTAAAGAATCCCTCAAAACAGCTGGGAGGAGAACATCTGCGTTGCTTGGGTAAATCGCGTCCTGCAACACTTCAATACAGACAGTATTGACACGTCGTCTGTAGCGCTCCACCATGTTGATGACAACTACCAGTTCTCAACTCCACCGCTAGGGACCAAAAACAAGCACACCCGCACTCTCCTGTGTAGTAATTAGATGAACATCTGTCACTGTACCATCTAAGGAAGTTATCCGTGTATTACACGACCCAAGTCCCATGTGTCTCAAAGCATTATTTCATCCTTAATGATTAATTCTGCCCAATTCTATAATATTTTCCATTTTTTTCCACAAACACTCATTCCTTTAACTATTTCTAAATTACTCTCCTAACAACTCTCTCGATTGAGTTAGCTAATGGTGCCACTCCAGCCCTAAATAAATAATCCCCCAACCTTTGCATACATGTCGTTTCTGCAGTCGAAGCGGTCACTGCAGTATTTGTCTAACCAGCAGTTACCACAAATTGCCCTCGAGAACCATTCATTTCCGACTCCTATCCTCAGCAAAATGCAACATATTAAAGGACACTCACCCATCTTCATCTCTTCAATACTTTCCACCATCATTGTCTCCATCACTTTGGCAGATAATGGAATTTACCCCATTACAATAATGAAACTGCCATGGCACCAAACAATATCAGACATCCCAACCTCAGGAAAATACCCTCTGCTTCTTCTTTCTATCTAAAACAAAATATCTTATCCTTGAAATCTATCTAGAAATTCCAGACAAGAAAATTCATACCTTCACTTTGGATCTTCGGTGCGTGATCCTTCCTCTAATCGTCATCCCTGTTTGTTGCTACACTGGCAGTCCTACAGTCGTCTTGAAGCACAGTAAATTGTTACTACTTTCCAGTTATCTGTCCTTCCTTTTAACCTTCAACTTCGTTTCTTTCCTCTTCACCAATGTCCATTTTTTAATATTTTTTTTAATTAATAATGTTAAGAGCTAAATTCACGTGGGTCATTTAGCTGCTGAGTGCGAGACTCACTTCCTGTGTGGTGAATCCTGAGGATTTACCACAGGAAGACTGCTATAAACCTTCTCGTCTTCTCAGTCTATCGCTGTAACTATCTTCTACCTCCTTCCAGCTTTTCCATCACCTTGCACAGCGGCTCCAGAGAAAACATTGATCATTGGGAGTTCGTCGGACACGTGATCTCAAAATATAGGTCAGCTCTCCACCTCGAGGTTATTCTTATTTAGGGAAGATAACATTGAAGTATACCAGTGGAATATAAGAATAAAGTATATGTACATTCGGTAGCTGGGGCGATCTGAAAAAGGTATCGCTGTATTCCATTACTGTGACTCACGAATCGTAATGACACGATTGCAAACAAACCATACCACGGGTGGGGTTAGAACCCGCGGTCAGAGAGTCTCAAAACTCCAGACTGACGCGTTAGCCACTGGGTCAGCTGGCTACAATAAGATTCATCCAACTAGGTATATTTATACACCATAGGAAGGTTAGCAAAGGCACCACTGGATTAATCTTATTGTGACTAGCTGATCCAGTGGCTAACGTGCCGGTCTGGAGTTTTAGGACTCTCTGATCGCGGGTTCTAACCCCACCCGTGGTATGGTTTGTTTGCGTTACTGTGGTCCCCAGAGCCTTAATGAACGTGATTGGAATGGAGGAGAGTGCGGTGTAAGTTGATAATCAGGCTTGGAGTAATTACATGATTCAAAGTCAATTACAATCACAATTTCATTTACTCTTCCAGATTTTCAATTACATTTACAAATACTTGAACAGAAAAAAATATGAAATTACAATTACAATTACTTGATATTTTGTAATATATTATTTTCTTCAATTCAGATTTTGTTCATGTTGAAATTAGTGTTATATAATAAACAGTCATTTTACTCAGCTCACATACAGAATATCCATGGTTCGATCCTCTGCATGAGTTGGGTATGTTCCCTTACATCTGCTGCCCCTGTTCACCTAGCAGTAAGGAGGTACCTGGATGTTATTCGAGTGTTGTGGGTCGCGTCCTGGGGGTGGTAGTACTCCTGTGATAGGCCTTTGAAATACTCTGAGGTAGGATAACTGCTCTTAGCCTCTAAAATTGATCTGTGTGATTTTTTTTTTCCATTAGTTACATTTTAACTCTGAACCAAGCAAATGGAGAACAAGTGTTTATTATTTGTTACCCTAAATCAGACAAAGATCCATAAAGATTACAAATAACCAAATGAACTTTGTTTCATATAATGTTTAAAACATAAAGTTCAATAATATTTTTTTCATTGACTATAATTTATTCAATCAAACTGCTCCTGAAAGGTGTATTAAATAAGAACTGTAACAATGAACTATTATATGTAAAATAATGACAATGATATTGACTTCCCTGGTGCACAACAATCAACCTAAATTACAACTATTTTCACACATTACAGTTCATTAAGATTTAAGCATAGGCGGTGTTTATATGGCGCCCTACCAGCGCCCTACCAGCGCCCTACCAGCGCCCTACCTGCGCCCTACCTGCGCCCTACCTGCGCCATACTGGGAGTTACAAAACATTCCTGCTGTGGTAAATATTCTCTCTGATGGAGCTGAAATTGCTGTGTAACCTGTCATTGCACTCGTTTATTCAGGGAGCTTCTCTGGAGGAGAATTCCTTCAGAACGCCAAGGAATCTAGGTAGAGTGGAACATAATCCTCTTATGTATATTTTTTCGAAACTTGTTCTGGTTTATAAGTGATTTCTGCTTACCATCATCTGGAGAGGACAAGCAGAAGAAAAGGAGGGAACACTTGGGTGAATTTGTCTTAGATTCATTATTTTGGACCATTTCACACCCTGTTTCATCATTCTTTTGGACCCTTTCACACCCTGTTTCATCATTCTTTTGGACCCTTTCACACCCTGTTTCATCATTCTTTTGGACCATTTCACACCCTGTTTCATCATTCTGAGATTTGCTTGCAACAAACATCCCGTTCCTTTTTTTTCTTCTTATGGAAGACAATCCAAGTTGAAGCAAGAATAAAAGACAAGTAACACTGCCATGCTAGTCAACTCCAAAAATAAATTAAGTCTTCTTTTCAGTCTTGTATGCCGGGATTTTGGCCCAAGGTCACCATTTTCTCTCCTTCCATTTCTTCCAATGCCTCTTTAAATGGATTAAGAACTGTTATAACTTCCTTTAGTGCTGCGATTTCTAAGTCACTAAATAAAATGTTTGTTTTGATTCTCCCAACACTCAGCTCTTCTACAACCTTTTTCACATCTTAAGAACCTTTCAGAACTGATCTGATCGTCTTTAATTGTAAATTCCGTCATGTTATATTTGGAGATTGCAAATAAATGCATTTCTTTTGGAGGAATAGTGCAGTAGAACTTGAAGTGTGTTTTTCATCCATAAAAGTCGATACTTTTTGAATTGTTGTAGATAGCATAGAATTATTGACCTTTGGATTAGTGAACACATCTTTAATGCAGAATTACTGAGTGTGAGCAAAGTTGCTCCTGCGTTCTGACAAAACATCGAAAATGCTTTCCACATATATTTCTTCATCAATGGAATATATCTGATCCTAATCCTGATAAGTTACATCTTCAGGTTCAGCGACGTGAAAATCAGGGAGACACACATCAAAAAACTTAATTATTGATGAGATATTGTCTGTTACAACTTTCTTTTTACCTCTGATAACATAACTGTCAACCAGCTACACACATGAAGTTGCAATGTGGAAAGCATTTTGTCTCTCTGCAAATATATCACAAGCTAGAACTCTTGACTTCAGTTCCCAGTTCTTGCTTATGAAGTGAACTGTTGCCACAAGCAATGACATCATTGTGTCATTCGTCTAAAGATCAAATGTTAGATAAACTCGGCTGAGATTTTGAGAATCTTCTTTCACTGCAGACTCAGATTATTTTTTTTTTGCATGTGCTGGAAGAAGTGTGTACCTAATTTTTAACCTCACAGGAATCATCAATTTTGGTTAGGCTTCTAGAGAAAGGTCCCGGAAAACAGAACTCTCTATAATATAGACACTTTTTAGATGGTGTGTGGAAATAAATTATTAACACATCGGCCGTTTCCCACCAAGGCTGGATGACCCAAGAAAAGAGGAAACACTTTCATCATCACTCACTCCACTGTCTTGCCAGAAGCGTGTTGACACTACTGTTAACAAAAAAAATGCAACATATCAACACCCCTCTCCCTTCAGAGCACAAGCACTGTACTTCCCACCTCCGGGACTCAAGTCCAGCTAACCTGTTTCCCTGAATGCTTTCATAAATGTTACTTTGCTCACACTCCAACAGCTCGTCAAGTCATGAAAACCATTTGCTTATACTCTAATATAACACGTTAACTCACACCTGCTGGAAGTCTAAGCTCCTCGCACACAAAACCTCATTTACCCCCTCCCTCCAACCATTCCTAGGACTCCTCCTCTCCCGCCATCCTTTCGCTACAGCTATATACACCCTCCAAGTCATTCTATTTTGTTCAATTCTCTCTAAATGTCCGAACTATCTCAATAACCCCTCATCAGCCCTCTGGATAACACTTTTAGAATCCCCGCACCTCCTAACTTCAAGCTACAGATTTTCTGCATAATATTCACACCACACATTGCCCTCACACACGACATCTCCACTGCCTCCAGCCTTCTCCTTGTTGCAACATTCACCACCCATGCTTCACACCCATATGAGAATGTTGGTATCACTATACTCTCTTATATTTCCCTCTTTGCTTCCATGGATAACGTTCTTTGTCTCCACAGACTCCTCAGTGCACCACTCACCTTTTTCCCTTCATCAGTTCTATGGTTCACCTCATCTTTCATAGACCCATCTGCTGACACGTCCACTCCCAGATACCTGAAAACATTCACTCCCTCCTCACTCTCTCCCTCCATTCTGATATCCAATCTTTCATTAACTTATTTTCTTTGTCATATTCATCACCTTGCTCTTTCCTATGTTCACATTAATATGACTATTTAGTTAATAAAATTGGAAAATTTGGACTCAAGTAGACCAGAAACAACACGAGGCATTATCCAATTATTGAACAGATTCGAACAATTCCAAGTTTTATTAAGTAAAATAAAGTCATGCAGAAGAGCAACACCTAAAAATAATTTTCGTGATTTAACAGGAATCAAAATTTCACTCCATTTTCACATTAAATTGACTAATACGCACCAACACGCTTGAATAAGACTCTGGAATCATCGAATTAGGAGGAACCTTTTTCAATGTCTGAAGCTTCGCTGCAGAGAGACGTTTCTGATGCCATTACAGGATGCTGGGAATGCGTTCAGCATCTTTGGTCATAGGGCTCCTATACATGTCAACTCTTACAAGACCCTTGCCTCAGTTACAGTTTGATGCCGATCGTATGAGGCCTTCTTTTGTTAAGATGATAATAATAATAATAATAATAATAATAATAATAATAATAATAATAATAATAATTATTATTATTATTATTATTATTATTATTATTATTATTATTATTATTATTATTATTATTATTAAAAATAATTATAATTATATTATCACTGGTCAACTCTCATTTTCTGGTCAATTATATTACAAGGGTACGTTTGTGGTGCTGATTCCGAATATGTCATCGGTTTTGTTTGATTGGCTCTATTTTTTTATAAATTTGGTAAACCATTTTGAAAAATAAAAGATGTGTAAAACATATACATCAGGCGGGGCTGACTTATAAATCGCATTGAAATTATTTTTTTAGATCATGGAAAAGTCAAATCATGTAATATATACCAGCACTTCATTCTATATAATAACAGATTAACATAGTATGATAATTCAGTATGATAATTCGTACTGCTCCAAACTCGAACAATTATGTAAGTGTATTTTTTAAGTGCTTTTGAAAGTGTATTTTTGGGGGTCTAAAAGGACTAATCTAATTTACATTATTCCTTATGGGAACAAATTCGTTTGGTAACGGCACTTGAACAGAATTCTGGAACGAATTAATTACGAAAACCGGGGGTCCACTACTATTAATTACTGCATATGAAAATGTTGGAGGCTCCAGCAATAGTCTATCATCATGTGTGTGTCCCATCTGTTTTTATATACCTTTCCTCCTTCACCTTTATATATCAACTCTGTAGCCCAAGATGTTGTATATCAACTCTGTAGCCCAAGATGTTGTATATCAACTCTGTAGCCCAAGATGTTGTATATCAACTCTGTAGCCCAAGATGTTGTATATCAACTCTGTAGCCCAAGATGTTGTATATCAACTCTGTAGCCCAAGATGTTGTATATCAACTCTGTAGCCTAAGCAAGAAGTTTACCTTCTTCATGATAGCAAAGCTTCTGCAATACCATTTTGATATTTTCGTGTTCTTCTTTAAGTTTTGTTGAGTGAGCAGTTGGAAGAGATGTATATTGGTTACCATTGTGCAATAAGACACATTTCAAGCTTCTAATGGACCTGTGTATAAACAACTGCTAATATCTTAGTCAATATTCAAGTCCCATTAGAAGATGTCCAAGGATGTTATTGCAATATACAAGTTTTTCATCTTGGTTAAGTAAGGAAGATTTTCAACCTCTCTTGTCCAGTAAGGTGTTATTTAATATCTAGTTGTAGACAGTTGTTTCCTTTTTGTCTGGATGCTGAAAGTTCAGATGCTGGCTTTGACAGACTGAGGTCACATATCAGATCACTGAGGTCTTCTTGGGAGACCTGCTGGGGTGTTGAAATGCTTTCTTCATATTCACTTCCACTGTTATCATCTGTGTTACATCCTAAACCCTGAGTTTCTTCAACATCTGACAAGGGAAGATCAAGCAGTGTTCTGAACACTGGTATGGCAACGTCATCACTGTGTGGCACAGGTCTCCTTGCTGACTCCAGATCAGGATATTCCCACTTCACTTTCTTGTATTGATTGAAACCTTACACATTCAGCATACAGAAATAACAATCGTCTTGGTGGTTTCTCGGCTTTCTCCACACCATAGACACACCCAACTTTAGACTTTTCCTCAACCTATTTTTCCACTGTCCTAATCATTTTTACACAGGTTTTGCAAACCGTATGGGGAGCCCAAGACTTGTCTTGTTCTCTAAGCACCACTAAAAAATAAGTAAGATAAGCTTGTTTTACAAAAATCTGTGATTTTTTCTTTGTTTTAGCAAAGAGTATTCGCCACAAATGTAGCAAAATGCATTGTTAGTGTGACTTTGTAAATGGTCAAGTCGGACCGAAACGTCGTCGTGAGTTCCTCTCTCCTATGTACGGGTTATTTGTGTATTGTTCCAGTCACGGTATTGTCCTTTTTTTTGTTATTTATGCATTGGTATTGTTTAAGCAGACTATTCGTGAAGAACTCATGTTTATCTGGTGAAAATAACAAAAAAAAAAAAAAAATTACAGAATTTTCACGAGGTCTTTGTTATACAACTCTTTTCGATAAATATTCAATAATTTAAAAATAAAATTCAAATCTTTAATAAAAGTAGTATCTGTATATACAAGTTGTCACTACATGTAAATATACGAGCCTTATGGCTAAGTTCCCTCTTAAATGAGGGTAGGTATGCAATGTCTCACAAACAAGAGCCGATTTGAAGAAACTACTGACCTTTTTCTAATTCAACAACCCCAAAATACCCTAAATACTTTCAAATATATTTGGCAACGAATTTTGTTGCTGTTGACCAGTGTAACTAATAAAAATAATAATAATAATAATAATAATAATAATTATTATTATTATTGTTATTTTATTATAATATTAATATCAATAAAATTAACTAATAAAATTAATAATAATAAAATAATTATAGTAATTATTATTTAGTGTTTGTATCGTATATTTTGAAGTTTTCGTAAAATTGTCTAAATATTTACATCTAAATATTCAATTCTTTGAGAAATTAATTCCCCTTTTTACTGCCCTAATTTATATATTTTACTTAATTTACTTACCTTAGATTACCTTGGCACACTCACTGTGCTGACCACAAGTGCCCAGTAACAGTGCTTAGTACGTGTTCCTACAACACCTTAACTCCACTGAAAACGCTCGTCAGGTTCCAAGTTCTGTTGAAAAATCTTTTATGACATCGTGGAAAGCAGTGAGAGAAGCTGACACGGTCGCGATGCACTCGTTCTCAAGGACAGTAAAAAATTGCTCCCTCAGAGAGTCACTGCTTATGTGTGCCTCTGGATGAACGTAAAAGTTAAGGTTTAGGCCAGAGAGCCGAGCACTGAATCCCACATCAAGGTTATTATGAAAATTTGTTAGTGTTGTGAAGTTCAGGTGAGAATTTACTTTCGACTGTTGGTAGGCTTGCGTTTGTGTGTGTGTGTACTCACCTAGTTGTGTTTGCAGGGCTCGAGTCAAAGCTCCTTTCTCCGCCTCTTCTCTGGTCACTATTAGATCCACTTTCTCCCTTCTCCATGAGCTTTATCGAACCTATCCTTAACAATATATGGATCCTGCCTCCACTACATCACTCTCTAGATTGTTCCACTTCCTGACAACTCTGTTACTCATCTGAATTTTCAACTTCCATCTCTGACGCTTTGTTGCCGTATTCCATCTCTGAAACATTCTGTGGCTAATCATCTTGTCAAATCCTCTCAGTATTATATAAGCCGTTATCATGATGTCCCATCCTCAGTTTCCTCTAGTGTTAACAGGCTGACTACCCTTAACCCTTCGATATTGTTTATTTAGAAAAAAATCGATATTGTTTATTTAGACTTTAGTAAGGCTTTTGATAGAGTACCGCACCAGAGACTGTTAAAGAAAGTGGCAGCTCATGGCATTGGGGGAAAAGTGCTGTCATGGATCGAGTCATGGCTCACCAATAGGAAGCAGAGGGTGTGCATAAATGGGGTTAAATCCGAATGGGGACTTGTAACAAGTGGTGTTCCACAGGGATCAGTCTTAGGCCCATTGTTATTTATAATATATATCAATGACCTTGATGAGGGAATTACTAGTGATATGAGCAAATTCGCCGACGACACGAAGATAGGTAGGATAATTGATTCAAACATAGATGTCATAGAACTTCAGGAAGATTAAGACAAACTTAATTCGTGGTCAGAAAAGTGGCAGATGCAGTTCAATGTAGATAAATGCAAGGTTCTGAAGCTCGGGAGTGTCCATAACCCAAGCACTTATAAGTAAAATAACGTAGAACTTAGCCATACAGATTGCGAGAAGGACTTGGGGGTGATGGTAAGCAGCAACCTTAAACCAAGACAGCAATGCCGAAGCGTACGTAATAAGGCATATAGATTACTGGGATTTATATCAAGAAGTGTTAGCAACAGAAGTCCAGAGGTTATATTACAGCTTTATACATCATTAGTAAGGCCTCACCTAGATTACGCAGCTCAGTTCTGGTCTCCATATTACAGAATGGACATAAATTCGTTAGAAAACATTCAGCGTAGAATGACTAAATTAATACATAGCATTAGAAATCTTCCTTACGAAGAAAGATTGAAGACCCTTAAATTACATTCACTTGTAAGACGTAGAATGAGGGGAGACATGATCGAGGTATACAAGTGGAAAATGGGTATTAACAAAGGGGATATAAATAAGGTCTTGAGAATATCTCTCCAAGAGAGAACCCGCAATAATGGATTCAAGTTAGATAAGTTTAGATTTAGAAAGGATATAGGAAAGTATTGGTTTGGAAATAGGGTAGTTGATGAGTGGAACAGTCTGCCTAGTAGGGTTATTGAAGCTAGGACCTTGGGTAGTTTTAAATTTAATTTGGATAAATTCATGAGTGAGAGGGGTTGGATTTGAGTGGGAATTGCACATGAGTAAATATAATTGTCAAAGCTTATTTCTTGGGTAGCATTGAAAATTAGGTTGAACAAATATTCTGTTAGTGGGATGGAATGTGAAGGACCTGCCTAGTATGGGCCAACAGGCCTGCTGCAGTGTTCCTCCTTTCTTATGTTCTTATGTTCTTATGTCTGTCTAAATCCTCCTGAAGTTCCCTGACATCTACGTTAGAATCAATTATCCTACCTATCTTAGTGTCGTCGGCGAATTTGCTCATATCACTAGTAATTCCCTCATCAAGGTCATTGATATATATTATAAACAACAACGGGCCTAAGACTGATCCCTGTGGAACACCACTTGTTACAGATCCCCACTCGAATTTAACCCCATTTATGCACACTCTTTGCTTCCTATTGGTGAGCCATGACTCGATCCATGACAGCACTTTTCCCCCAATGCCATGAGCTGCCACTTTCTTTAACAGTCTCTGGTGCGGTACTCTATCAAAAGCCTTACTAAAATCTAAATAAACAATATCGAATTCTTTATCGTGATCAACAGCCTCAAAAGCTTTACTAAAGAAGGTTAATAAATTAGATAGGCAGGAACGGCCCCTCGTGAATCCATGCTGAGTATTATTAATCAAATTATGGTTATCTAAATGGCTTCTAATAATATCAGCTATAATTGACTCTAGTAATTTGCCTACAATTGAGGTCAGGCTTATTGGGCGGTAATTTGACGGTAGTGACTTGTCCCCTGCTTTAAAAATAGGAATTACATTAGCCATCTTCCACATATCAGACACTACACCTGTTTGAAGAGATAAATTAAAAATGTTAGATATTGGTTCACAGAGTTCCATTTTGCATTCCTTAAGAACCCTTGCAAAAAGCTCATCAGGACCTGGCGATATATTTTGTTTCAGACGGTCTACTTGTTTCATAACCATTTCGCTAGTGACTGTGATATTACATAATTTATCTTAATATTACATAATTTATCTAATATTACATACCCCTTAGCACCGGGAATAGACTTGTTGCAGACCTTTGCACTTTTCTCTAATTTCTTGACGTGCTTGACCAGTTGTGGGTTCCATACTGGTGCTGCCTACTTCAATACGGACCTGACGTACACAGTGTAGTGTCTTGAATGACTTCTTACTCAGGTGTCGAAATGGTATTCTTAGGTTTGCCAGGCGTCCACATGCTGCAGCAGTTATTTGGTTGATGTGCACCTAAAATGTACTCGGAATAATGCTCACCCCAAGATCCTTTTCCTTGCAGCCTTTGGCCCACTAGCCTGTACCCTGTCTGCGGTTTTCTTTGACCTTCCACAGTCTTCACGATTTTGCACTTGGTGGGACTAAGCTTCCAGCCTGTTCAGATCTTTTTGTAGTCCTACCTAATGCTCATGCGTTTGAATTCCAAGCATTAGCTTCACATCGTCTGCAAACAGGGACACCTTTGAATCTGTCTCTTGCATAATGTTATTCACATATATCAGAAACAGCACCGACCCTAGGACTGACCCTTATGGAACCCCGCTTGTCACATGCGCCGACTCTAACGTACAATCATTCGTTGTTTTCTTTCCTGTCAGATATTCTCTGATCCATTGCAGTCCCTTTCCTATTATTCATGCCTGCTCCACCAGCTCTTGCACTAACCTCTTGGGTTGGAATTGTGTCGAAAGCCTTCTTAGAGTCCGAGAAAATGCAGTCTACAAACCCTCTCTCCTCTCTTACTTCTCTCACTTTGTCATAAAAGTCCGGTAGGTTTGTGACACAGGATTTCCCTTCCCTGAAACCGTGCTAGTCATCGTGTAAGTTGCTCCACCACTCTTCTCCTGATAATCTTTTCCATAACTTTGCATACTATACATGTCAGTGACACCGGTCTGCGGTTTAATGCTGCCTGTCTTTCCTGTCTTCCATATCTTATGTAGTCGCCCTGTGTTGATAGATGTACATCATTCTCATATTTCCACTGGGCCTTCCTCCTTATCAATGCACATTCGTTTTATGGCTATTTGGCTAATCTCATTATTTTCCTGGGTCCTTTGTCTTCTATACATTTTCCATTCTCTAGCACACTTAGTTTATCATCTCCGCACCTTCGGGTGAACAAAGGGATTCTTCTGGTCTTGCCAGTGTTTATGTTTCCCTTGGGTACGAACCTCATCTACCACCTTGCATTTTGTGGTCACGTATTCCATAATTTTCTTTACTATTTTACCCATCAGTTCTCTTTCCGACTGTACCTCACGCAGGAAACTCCTTATGCTTGTGTAGTCCCCTCTTTTGTAGTTTGTCTTCTCCCATTCTACTCGTGCTGCCTCACTCTCCACTTTTAACTCTACAATGTATTCGAAGTTCGGAACCACTTGATCACTAGCTCTGAGGGGGCCTTGCATATGTGATGTCCCAAGTGTCTGAACTACTCAATGTGAATATGAGGTCCAGCCTTGCTGGTTCTTCCTCTCTTCTCTGTCTCTCTATTAGTGTCCCTACTATGTTGATGCCTGAGTTTTTCCAGTACTGCCTCTATCATGTTAACTCTCCACGTTTCTGGTCCCCCACGTTTTCCTTGTCATTCTCCTTGTGATAGAAATCACCCATAACTAGTAACATTCCCCTGACCATGTGAGTCCTTCTGGCCACGTCAGCTAGAGTACCAACCATTGCTCTGTTGCTCTCATCGTACTCTTGTCTTGGCATTCTGCTATTCTGGGGTGGGTTGTACGTCAGTACAATCACCGTTATGATATTATGTTGTTTCCTTTAGCACTGTTGCAGAATCCTTTTGCTCACCGTTTCTGTTCTGAAAATTAAAACGTCTTGACAATTTTATCCCCCTCCAGTATCCCCCTATTCTCAGAAAAATTGTCAGCTCAAAAAAGTTTAAGGGAACTCGACCTGACGACACTGGAGGACATGAGGGACAGGGAGGACATGATAGCGACATATAAAATACTGAGAGGAATCGATAAGATGGACAGAGACAGGATGTTCCAGAGATGGGACACAACAACAAGGGGACACAGTTGGAAGTTGAAGACTCAGATGAATCACAGGGATGTTAGGAAGTATTTCTTCAGTTATAGAATTGTCATTAAGTGGAATAGTCTGGAAAGTGAAGTAGTGGAGGCTATGACTTTACCCCTGCAACCACAATTGGATGAGTACAATTAGGTGAGTTCACACAAATACACACACACACACACACACACACACACACACACACACACACACACACACACACACACACACACACACACACACACACACACACACACAACACACACACACATACACACACACTACATATACACACACTAACACTAATACACACATGCCAACACACCCACACACACACCAACACTAGAGGACAGGAGGGTTAGGGGAGACATGATAACGACATATAAAATACTGCGAGGAATAGATAAGGTGGACAGAGACAAGATGTTCCAGAGAGGGGACACAGAAACAAGGGGTCACAATTGGAAGTTGAAGACTCCTATGAGTCAAAGGGATGTTAGGAAGTATTTCTTCAGTCATAGAGTTGTCAGGAAGTGGAATAGCCTAGAAAGCGACATAGTGGATGCACGAACCATACATAGTTTTAAGACTAGGTTTGATAAAATTCATGAAGCAGGGAGAGAGAGGACCTAGTAGCAATCAGTGAAGAGGCAGGGCCAGGAGCTATGACTCGACCCCTGCAACCACAAATAGGTGAGTACAAATAGGTGAGTACATGCATACCAACTCCCCCCACCCACACACACACTAACACCCCACACACCCATACATACACACATAGCAGGATGAAGAAACAAGGGTACTGGGGATAGCTGGGCTTAACAAAAAGCACTGGCATAAAAGATCATAAGCAAAATGGAACAGGAGTGGGATAAAATCCTAAGTAAGTTTTGCATCACAATGGTTGAGAAGATATCTACAGAGAGCAAGAAGTGGGAGTTACGAGCTCTTGCTGCTGAGACAACGATGTAGAGACTTGAGGAGGAATTGGAAGTGCTGAAGCAGAATATAGAGGCAAGGACCAATAGGAGCAAGGGACTGGGTTAAGGAACAACAGGGTACAGTGAGGGGGGTGAATGAACAACAGGGTACAGTGAGGGGATTGAAGGAGGAGAAAGAGCAAAAAAAATCCCTCAGGGGAAATGACACCAGGCCACCAGGACACCTGGGAGATGATAAGGGAGACAACTAAGAGGATACTTAAACTGGACCCAGGGATATGGAGGGAAACAAAATGGGATGAGAAATGGAGATGACACTCATTATTCATGGGCTTCCTGAGGCTGAAGGGGAGACATGTGATGAAAGAAGACAGGGGAGATTAAAGAGATCAAGAGCATCATCGTGTCACCAGGAGAGGACAAGACTCAACTGACAAATTTTCAGAGACTTGGGTGGTTCACCAGGGAAAACAAACACCCAATCAAATTGACATTCAAGTCAGTAATGACACGAAACAAAATCCTGCAACAGAAGCCATTGTTAAAGGGTTCTCAAAAATATCAGAAAGTGTCCCTCGATCGCAACAGAACACAAAGAGAAAGGAAACAACTGAGAGAAAGAGTAAGAATGCACCAGAGGCAAGAAGGGGGGACAGGGCAGGCACCAGCAGACAGAGCAGCACATCCTCAAAGGGAACAGCAAACACAACCACACACAGACCCACCCACAACAGAGGAACTGTGTGTGTCACTAGCAGCAATCTTCAATAAATCTATCGAAACCGGGCAATTGCATGAGGAGTGGAAGACAGCGAATGTAGTTCAAATTTTTAAGAAAGGAGACAGGCAGCGTTAAATTACAGACCAGTGTCACTAATTTGTATTGAATGTAAAGGTATGAAAAAGATGATCAGGAGATGAGTGATGGAGAACATTGAAAGGATTGGGGTCATACATGACAATCAGCACGGCTTCTGAGATGGGAAATCCTGTTTCACAAATCTACTTGAGTTCTACGATAAGGTAACAGAAGTAAGACTGGAGAGAGAGAGAGAGGGATGGGTAGATTGCGTCTTTTTGGACTGTAAGAAGGCTTTTGACACAGTACCACACAAGAGACTGGTGCAAAAATTAGAGGAGCAGGCAGGAATAGTTGGGAAAGTACTGCAATCAATTAGGGAATACTGACAGAAAGGAAACAACGAGTGTTTGTACGTGATGAAGTGTCAGAGTGGGCTCATGTGTCGAGTGGGGTTCCACAAGGGTCAGTCCTAGGTCCGGTGCTGTTTCTTGTATACGTGAATGACATGATGGAAGGAATAGATTCAGAAGTGTCGCTGTTCGCTGATGATGTGAAACTGATGAGGAGAATACAAGCGGACGAAGATCAGTTAAGATTACAAGGGGATCTGGACAGACTACAAGTCTTGTCAGACAAATGGCTCCTGGAGTTCAACCCCAGTAAGTGTAAAGTCATAAAGATTCGGGAAGGACAAAGAAGACTGCAGACGGAGTACAGGTTAGAGGATCAAAAGCTGCAAGGGTCACTTAAAGAAAAGGATCTTGGCGTAAGCATTATAACGAACATATCCCTTGAAGCACACATCAATCAAATAACTGCTGCAGCATATGGGCGCTTGACAAACCTGAGAATAGCATTTCGACATCTGAGTAAGGAGTTATTCAAAACATTGTATACCGTGTACGTCAGGCCCATACTGGAGTATGCAACACCAGTGTGGAACCCACACTTATTGAAACACGTCAATAAATTGTAGAAAGTGCAAAAGTTTGCAACAAGATTAGTCCTGGAACTGAATGGTATGTCTTATGAGGAGAGATTAAGAGAACTCAACCTGATGACACTAGAGGATAGGAGGGACATGATAACGACGTATAAAAGGTGGACAGGGCTCGAATGTTTCAGAAATGGGATACTGGAACAAGGGGCCGCAATTGGAAGCTGAAAACCCAGATGAGTCATAGAGATGTTAGGAAGAATTTCTTTAGTCTTAGAGTTGTCAAGAAGTGGAATAATCTGGAGAGTGAAGAAGTGGAGGCAAATTCCATACACAACTTTAAGAAGAGTTATGATAAAGTTCATGGAGCAGGGAGAGAGTGACTTAGTATCGACCAGTGAAAAGACGGGGCCTGGAGCTATGACTCGATCCCTGCAACCACATATAGGTGAGTACATATAGTTGAGTACAGCTTCCCCTCAACTCCTACTACCCCAGACTAACCAAACACAATAACAAGAGCCAAGCTACACTTCACATCCACAGTCCCCACCTTCCCCCATGCACTAATATTGTCACACCAGCAGACTACCAGGCTTGTCTACCACAGCCCGAACCAATCCGTCCCACCCCCAAGAATACAGTTCTAGAAAGAAAGCTGAAGGTGTGGTACCCCAACGAAGATGGAATTACAATTAAGAGTGAGGAGTAGCAAGAAAAAATCACTGAGGCATTCCAAGACATCATAACAATCACAGAGACAAAGCTCACAGAAGTGATAACAGATGCAATCTTCCCGTCTGGTTATCAGATCTTGAGGAATAAATGGTGGGCAGAGGGGGAGGAGGAGTTGGCCTGATCATCAAAAACCAATGAAGTTTTGAGGAGACGGTAGGACTAGTTAGAGGGGGTAGCAGGTAGCAGATGACTACATTGTAGGAACACTGCACACTCAGGGGCCAAAAATGATAGCAGTGGTGTACAACCCGCCGCCGAACAGCAGAAGGCTAAGACAGGAATATTATGAGAGCAACAGAGTGATGGTTGACACACTAGCCGAGATTGCCATAAGGGCCCACATGAGCAGGACAAAGTTACTCATGATAGGGTACTTCAACCAAAGAGAGATTGGGGATACAGGAGCCACATGGAGGACCAGAAACGTGAAAAGCCAAGATGCTGGAGGCAGTACATGAAAACTTGATGTACACAACTAGAGAGAGAGGAGACGACAAACCAGCAAGGCTAGACCTCGTTCACCTTAAGCAGTTCAGACATAGTGAACATGAGATCTTCAGTTTCGAGTACATAGTAGTTTCAACAATGGAGAGTGAAGCAGCACGAGATGGACGGGAGAAGCCAAACTTTCAAAAACAGTCTTCAATGGCTACTCAAGTATGAGGGACTACTCAAGTATGAGGGAATTCCTACACGAGGTGCAGTGGGTAAGCAAGCTAGAGGGAAAGGCAGTAAACGAAATGATGAAACACGTGACCACGAAGTGCAGGAAGGCTGTGGAAAAGTTCGTACCAAAAGGCAACATAAACAACGGGAAGACCAGAGTGAGCCCATGGTTTACCAGGAGATGGGGAGAGGCCAAAGCCAAGTGTGCTACAGTATGGAAAAAGTACAAAAGGCAAAGGACCCAGGAAAACAGGGAGTTGTGTTGAAGAGAGAGAAATAAATGTACATGAATAAGGACAGAAGCCCAGCGTCATATGAAAATGATGTAGCATCAAAAACCGAATCTGACATAGAGTTGTCATACAGCTACATCAAAAAGAAAACAACAGCCAAGGATCAGGTAATCAGATTGAGGAACGAAGGAGTGGAGTTCGCAGGGAACGACCAGGAAGTATGTGAAGAGCTCAGCTCAAGATTCAGGGAGGTATTCACAGTGGAGACAGAGAGGCATCCATTAAACCGAGGTGGTAGGGTGCACCAGAAGTGCTGGACACACTGCACACAACCGAGGAGGACTTGAAGAAACTGCTAGGCAAACTAGATACCTCGAAGGAGGTGGGCCCAAATAATATCTCTTATTGGGCCCTGAAAGAGGGAGCAGATGAGTTGTGTGTGCCACTATCAACAGTCTTCAATGAATCTCTAGAAAAAAGGGTAACTACCTGAGGTGAGGAAAACAGCAAATATAGTCTCGATTTTTAAGAAAGGAGACAGACACAAATAATCCGCACATAGGGGAGAGGAGCTTACGACGACGTTTCGGTCCGTCTTCGACCATTTACAGTCACACTAACAAAGGAGAGACAGACAGGCTGCACTAAATTACTAACCAGTGTTGCTGACATGTATTGTATGTAAAGTTATGGAGAAGATTTTCATGAAAAGAGTGATAGAGCACCTAAAATGGAATGACAACAGCACGGCTTCAGTTAAGAGAAATCCTACATAATGAACCTATTGGAGTTCTATGACAAGGTAACAGAAGTAAGAGAGAAAAGAGAGGGATGAATAGACTGCATTTTCTTGGACTGTAAGAATGCTTTCGACAAAGTACCACACAAGAGACTAGTTGAAAACCTAGAGGAGCAGGCAAGAATAGGAGGGAAAGTACTTCAATGGATCAGGGAATACCTGACTGGAAGGAAACATGTGTCGGTCCAATACGAGGTGTCAGTAATAGGTCCCGTGGTGTTTCTTGTTTATGTGAATGACACGACGGAATGGACAGTTCTCAGAAGTGTCCCTGTTTGAAGACGATGTTAAACTAATAGAGAATACAAGCGAACGATGACCAGGTAAGCCTACAAGGGGATCTGGACAGGCTACAAGCCTGGTCTGACAAATGACTCCTGGAGTTTAACTCCAACAAGTGCAAAGGTATAAAGATTAAGAAGGACAAAGGAGACCACAGACGGAGTACAGCCTAAGAGGTCAGAGGCTGCAACAAGACTGGTCATGGAGCTGAGGGGTATGTCCTACGAGGAGAGATAGGGGGGACATGTTAACAACATATAATATACTGAGAGGAAATGACAGGGAGGATAGGGACAGAACGTGTCAGAGATGTGACACAGCAACAAGAGATCAAAACTGGAAGTTGAAAACTCAGATGAGTCAAAGGGATGTTAGTAAGTATTTCTTGAACCATAGGGTTGTCAGGAAGTGGAACAATCTGGAGAGTGATGCAGTGGAAGCAGGATCCATAAATAGCTTTAAAAAAAGGTATGATAAAGCTTATGAAGCAGGGAGAGAGTGGACCTAGAAGCGACCATTAAAGAGGCAGGGCCAGGAGCTATAACTGGACCCCTGCAACTACAATTAGGAGAGTACACACACACATATGAAGAAAGACGACAGGGAGAGAAAATGGAGATTGAAAATATCATGAAACAAACAGAAGAAGAGGACATGATCGAACTGATAAATTTTCAGAGAATCTGGGGATACTTAAGGGGACAAAAATAGCCAGTCAATTAATTTATAGAACACAAATGGTGCAAAACAGGATTCTGCAGCAGAAACTATGATTAACAGCAAAATACGGAAAAAACAAAATACCAGCCGGTGTACCTAGACTGTGACGGAACGACAGAAATTGAGAGGATTCAAAGATACAAGGGGCAAGAAAGAGAGACAAGACTAGAAATAGGCAGGGGCACCCAGAGCCGTGAGGAGCAGCAACCACAACCATCCATAGAACCACCCACAGAACATCGCAACCAAACAAATTAACCCAAATCAAACGACACTCCACTCACAGCCCTCATCTCCCCAGCACATACTGCACCTACACAGCAGCCTCTCGTAGCACCCTGCCAGGTCTTCTACTCCCCCAGCCTTCACAAACCCCCCATAGTACAGTTTTGGAAAAGAAGCTGAAGGTATGTTACACCAACTCAGATGGAATAATGAATAAATGTGAGGAGTGGCATGAAAGAATCAAGGAGGCATCCTGAGACATCATAGCGCTCATGCAAACCAAGCTCACAGGAATGATAACAGATGCAATCTTTCCAATTTGATATCAGACCTGACGAAAGTCTGAGTCAACAGAGGGTGTGGAAGAGTAGATGGAAGGAGTGATCAGAAATGAAGGTAGTAGGAACACTGCAGACTACCGGTCTCAAGGAGGAGATTGTCAAAAAATAGTTATGGGTGATTTCAATCACAAGGAGACTGGGAAATCCTGGAGCCACATGGGAGACTAGAAACGTAGAGGGCTAAGATGATGGAGGTGGTACTGGAAAACCTCATGCATCAGGATGTTAGGGACACTAACAGAGAGAGAGAGAGAGAGAGAGAGGAGAGGATGAACCAGCAAGGCTGGACCTCATATTCACCCTGAGTAGTTTAGAAACTGAGGGCATCACATATGAAAGGCCCATCGGAGCTAGTGATCATGTGGTCCTGAGCTTCGAATACTTTGTAGAGTTACAATTGGAGAGTGAAGCAGCACGAGTAGGGAGAGAGAATCCAAACTACAAAAGAGGGGGCTACACAACCATGATAAATTTTTAGTATGAGGTACAGTGGAAAAGAGAACTGTTAGGAAAATCATAAAATTAAATGATAGAATACGTGACCACAAAATGCAAGGAGGCCCAGAAAGAGCCCTTGGTTCACCCAAAGGTGTAGAGAGGCGAAAACTAAGTGTATTAGGGAATGAAAAAAATATAGAAGATAAAATACCCAGGAAAATAAGGAGATTAGGTGAAGATCCGGAAACAAATATGCATGGATAAGGAGGAAGGCCCAGCGGTAATTCGTGAATGACATAGCATCAAAAGCCAAATCTGACCCAAAGCTGTTGTACAGCCACATCAGGAGGAAAACAACAGTGAAGGACCAGAAAATCAAGATGATGAAGGAAGAAAGGGAAATCAGAAGAAATGACCAAGTAGTATGTGAAGAGCTCAACACGAGATTTATGGAAGTATTTTCAGTGTTTTCGGTTTCTAGCAAACCGGAATGGTAGGGTACACCAACAAGTGCTGGACACAATGCACACAACCGAGGAGGAGGTGAAGAGGCCATGACACGCCTTCTCCTCCGTGTCATCAGACACCCTTGTCTCTGTGTTACACACGCCTTCTCTCAGTGTCACACGACACTATGTTACACAACACGCCCTCTGTGTCACACGACACGCCTTCCCTACCGTGTCACACAACACCCTTTTCCCTGTGTCATAACATGCATTTCCTGTGTCACACGACACCTTCTTTGTGTCACTCGACACCTTCTCTGTGTCACACAACACCTTCTCTGTGTCACACGACACGCTTTCCCTACCGTGTCACACGACACCCTTTTCCCTGTGTCATAACACGCCTTCTCTGTGTCACACGACACCTCTGTGTCATACGACACCTCTGTGTCACACGACACGCCCCCTGTATCATGAACTCACTCTCTAAGGAATCATTTGCACCGCGTCTTGACACACAACACCAAATCACACTACTATTTACCTTGTGTCGTGCCACCAGATAGTCATTGGGTTCACACCCTGAACACTAATACTAATTTGTCACAGTAACCTGACAAAGCTCTCCGGGTACACAACTCCAGGTACAACACTGAATACCTGACACAAAGCACTCCGGGTAACAACTCCGGGTAACACAACTCCGGGTAACACAACTCTGTGTAACACAACTCCGGGTAACACAACTCTGGGTAACACAACCCCGGGTAACACAACTCCGGGTAACACAACTCCGGGTAACAACTCCGGGTACAACACTGAATACCTGACACAAAGCACTCCGGGTAACAACTCCGGGTAACACAACTCCGGGTAACACAACTCTGCTTAACACAACTCCGGGTAACACAACTCCGGGTAACACAACTCCGGGTAACACAACTCCGGGTAACACAACTCCGGGTAACACAACTCCGGGTAACACAACTCCGGGTAACACAACTCCGGGTAACACAACTCCGGGTAACACAACTCAGGTACAACAGTCTCAGGTACAACAGTCTGGTGAATTCAAAGCCAGTAGATAGAGTCTAAGGCCTCGTCACCAGCACGAAGAGTCAAGAGTACACTGCGAGAGTCTACACTCTCAAGCAGGTCTGTCTGGCGAACACTCTCCAGTAGGTGTATCAGGGAGAGTCTGGTGAACTCTCCGGTAGGTGTATCAGGGAGAGTCTGGTGAACTCTCCAGTAGGTGTATCAGGGAGAGTCTGGTGAACTCTCCGGTAGGTGTATCAGGGAGAGTCTGGTGAACTCTCCGGTAGGTGTATCAGGGAGAGTCTGGTGAACTCTCTTCAGTAGGTGTATCAAGGAGAGTCTGGTGAACTCTCCGGTAGGTGTATCAGGGAGAGTCTGGTGAACTCTCCGGTAGGTTTATCAGGGAGAGTCTGGTGAACTCTCCGGTAGGTGTATCAGGGAGAGTCTGGTGAACTCTCCGGTAGGTGTATCAGGGAGAGTCTGGTGAACTCTCCGGTAGGTGTATCAGGGAGAGTCTGGTGAACTCTCCGGTAGGTGTATCAGGGAGAGTCTGGTGAACTCTCCGGTAGGTGTATCAGGGAGAGTCTGGTGAACTCTCCGGTAGGTGTATCAGGGAGAGTCTGGTGAACTCTCCGGTAGGTGTATCAGGGAGAGTCTGGTGAACTCTCCGGTAGGTGTATCAGGAGAGTCTGGTGAACTCTCCGGTAGGTGTATCAGGGAGAGTCTGGTGAACTCTCCGGTAGGTGTATCAGGGGGAGTCTGGTGAACTCTCCGGTAGGTGTATCAGGGAGAGTCTGGTGAACTCTCCGGTAGGTGTATCAGGGAGAGTCTGGTGAACTCTCCGGTAGGTGTATCAGGGAGAGTCTGGTGAACTCTCTTCAGTAGGTGTATCAGGGAGAGTCTGGTGAACACTCTCCAGTAGGTGTATCAGGGAGAGTCTGGTGAACTCTCCAGTAGGTGTATCAGGGAGAGTCTGGTGAACTCTCCGGTAGGTGTATCAGGAAGAGTCTGGTGAACTCTCCGGTAGGTGTATCAGGAAGAGTCTGGTGAACTCTCCGGTAGGTGTATCAGGGAGAGTCTGGTGAACTCTCTTCAGTAGGTGTATCAGGGAGAGTCTGGTGAACACTCTCAGTAGGTGTATCAGGGAGAGTCTGGTGAACTCTCCAGTAGGTGTATCAGGGAGTGTCTGGTGAACTCTCCAGTAGGTGTATCAGGGAGAGTCTGGTGAACTCTCCAGTAGGTGTATCAGGGAGGGTGAACACTCTTGTTATAGAGTCTGGTGTACACTGTCAGTCAAACCGGCTCAGTAGTCCAACATTGGGTCTGATGTTACTCAGTGGTACTGCCAGCCGGCAGGTTAACTACCTAACCATCATGTTAGGTAGGAGGCTGCAACACAGGACAAAATCTCTTCGTGGGTCCTCAGAGAGGGAGCAGAGATGCTGTGTGTACCACTAACAACAATCTTCATTATTTTTATCAAAACAGAGCTATTACCTGAGGTATGGAAGACAGGAAATGTAGTCTCAGTTATTAAGAAATTAGACATTATATTGCAGGCCAGTGTCACTGACATGTATAGTATGCAAAGTCATGGAGAAGCTGTTTATGAAAAGAGTGGTGGAGAAAAGATAATTCCAGCATTATTTCAAAAATCTACTGGAGTTTTACGATAATGTGACAGAAGTAAAACAGGAGATATAGAGTGGGGTGGGTAGATTTTATTTTATTAGACTGTAGAAGGCTTTCGACACAGTTCCACACAACAGATTAGTGCAAAAGTTAGAGGAGTAGGCAAATATAACAGGAAAGGCTTTCCAATGGCTCAAAGAAGAACCGATAGGAAGGAAACAACGAGTGATTGTACGTGACAAGGCATCAAAGTTGGCACCAGGGGTCAGTCCTTGGACAGGTGCTGCTTCTGGAATATATGTGAATGACATGACTGAAGGGGTGGATTCAGAGGTGTCCCTGTTTGCCAACGATGTGAAGCTAATGCGAAGAATTCAAATGGATGAGGATTAGGTAGGATTACAAAGGGATCTGGACAGGCTGCAAGGCTGGAGTTTAACCCCACCAGGTGGAAAGTCATGAAGTTTGGGAAGGTGAAAGAAAACCTCACACAGAGTACAGGCTAGGGGGGCCAAATGCTGTAAGCCTCACTCAAGGAAAAGGTTTTTGGGGTGAGTATCATACCGAGCACACCTGAGGCGAACATCAACCAAACTGGCAAACTTATGAACAGCTTCTCAGTACCTGAGTAAGGAGTCATTCAAGACACTGTATACTGTGTACGTTAGGCCAATATTAAAGTATGCAGCACCAGTATGGAACTCACACCTGGTCAAGCACGTCAAGAAATTAGAAAGAGTGCTAAGGGGGTATGTCCTTCCAAGAAGAGGTACGATTAGGCTCTTGGGGCAGGGAGAGAGTTGCCCTAATAGTGACTAGCAAAGAGACAGGGCCAAGAGTTGTGACTCGACCCCTGCTCCCACAAATATGTTAGTTGAAATAGGTGAGTACACACTTACACACACACACACAAAAAAAAAAAAAAAAAAAAAAAACATACACACATTAACTGGTAGGTCAGATGTCAGGTCAGGCCAGGTAGAGAAGCACTGCAGACGACGTGTCACTCGCAAACTCCACATACACACCCATACACCATAACACACAATTTCACCACTACTTTTCACATGACCCACACACACACATACATACACACACACACATACACACACACACATACATACACACACACACAAAACTAACACACACACAACACTAACACACACACACACAACTAACACACACACATACACACACACAAAAAAACTAACGCGACACACACACACACACACACACAAAACTATCATACACACACACACACACACAAAACACACACACACACACATACACAAAACTAACACACACACACACTCTTTCCCCCTGCTCCCTCCCCACCCACCTCCTCCCCCTCTCCCTCTCCCATTCTCTCTCCACCTCTGCTTCTCCCTGCTTCACTCTCTCCACATAATCCCCCCTCTTTCCCCCTCCCCACCTCTCTTCCATTTCCCCACTGTCTGCAGTTTCTCCTCTCCCTCCCTCCACCCCCACACCCTCCCTCCACCCCCACACCACAAAACAACCACACAGAAGTACATAGTTTTTCACTCTGTGGCATCTTAAAAATATAAAAAATGGGGTTCCAGAGAGCAGGATGGAAAACTAGGGGACTGGAGGATGAGTCTGCAAAGGAAGATTGGGCAGCAGAGCTCATGAAAAGGGAACATGAGTGGGGAAGGAAGCTAGAGGAGCTTAGCATGAAAATGTAGGAGAGGATAGCTGCAGAAAGCAAGATAATGGAGGAGAGGATAGCTGCAGAAAGCAAGATAATGGAGGAGAGGATAGCTGCAGAAAGCAAGATAATGGAGGAGAGGATAGCTGCAGAAAGCAGGAAGTGGGAGAAGCAAGTCACAACAGCAGAGGCTAAGATACAGAGATTAGAATAAACACTGAAAAATTTGAAACAGCCTAAAGAACCAAAAAGCAATGTGGACATGGTATCAGAAACTGCTACCTCAGTCACAAAGAAGTGGACTGTAGAGAACGGAGTGAAACTGTATGCAGAGGCCCTATCAGACCATCATGGAGCCCGAGAGAAAGAGAGGATCACATCAGGAACAATGGAGGGAAGTGTAGTAAAAGGGAGAGCTAAGCTATACGTAGAAGCCCTAACAGACCACAGCAGTGCACAGGGAAAGTTAAGAAGGGAAAGCGACAGGGCACTAGGCCAAGGGATAACAGACAGTGAAGATATTGAAGAAAGGATAGCTGCAATGGAGGCAACTTAGTCGAATCAGGGGTTACATAGGGATAGGCAGTGAGAGAATGAAAGAGAGAGATCAGTCTTTGTTTATGGGCTCCAGGAAGCTGAAGGGGAAACTTACGAAGCAAGAAGACAAGGGGAGAAAAATGCGATTGAAAACATCATGAAAGCAATAGGAGAAGCTGACATGACCCAGCTGGCAAATTTTCTGAGAATAGGGGGGTTTGCAAGAGGAAGAATCCGGCCAGTCAAAGTGATTTTCAAAGCAGAATTGACTCGAAACAGGATCCTGCAGGAGAAAGCAAGACTAAGGGATATGTCAGAGTACCGGAGGGTGTATCTCGACCGCGACAGAACACGGGAAGAAAGACAGAAGCTGAAAGAGAGGGTACAGAGACAAAATGAGGAAAGAGAGATGGACAGGAGAACCCAGACTCAGGAGGAAGCTCTAATACAACCACCTTCAGACGTGCCCCAACCTGGACAACCCCAATGCAACCAAACAATCTAACCCAAAACACACACGCCATACCCAATGATTCCACCCACCTCATTACAAACTCCACCTTCACACCAACCACCCATAGTTCTCCATCAAATCTCCCACTTTCCCAACCCCAACGTACCCCCCAGACTACGGTTTTAGAAAAGAAGTTAAAGGTTTGGTATACAAATGCAGATGGTATAACAAATAAATGTGAGGAGTGGCATGAAAGAATAAAGGAGGCATCCCCAGACATAATAGCCCTCACAGAAACGAAACTCATCAGGATGATAACACATGCAATCTTTCCACCCGGATATCAAATCCTCAGGAAAGATAGAGGGAGCAGAGGGGAAGGATGAGTTGCACTGCTCATTAGAACAGGCGGGGATTTGAGGAAGTGGAAGGAATGGATGGAATGGGTGAAAGGGACTACATAGTAGGAACAATTCAGTCTGAGGGACATAAGGTGGTAAATGCTGTAATGTACAATCCGCCACAGAACTGCAGGAGGCCAAGAGAAGAATACGACGAGAGCAACAGAGCAATGGTAGACACACTAGCCGAGGTAGCCAGAAGAGCCCACATGAGGAGAGCAAAGTTACTAGTTATGGGTGATTTCAATCACAAAGAGATCGATTGGGAAAACCTGGAGCCCCACGGGGGTCCTGAATCATGGAGAGCCAAGATGATGGATGTGGTACTGGAAAACCTCATGCATCAACATGTTAGAGACACTACCTGAGAGAGAGGTGGGGATGATCCAGCAAGACTGGACCTAGTATTCACCTTGAGTAGTTCGGACATCGAGGATATCACGTATGAAAGGCCCCTTGGAGCTAGTGATCATTTGGTTCTGTGTTTTGATTATATAGTTGAGCTACAAGTGGAGAGGGGAGCAGGAATAGGAAGGGAGAAACGAAACTACAAAAGGGGGGACTACACAGGCATGAGGAACTTCCTACAAGACGTTCAGTGGGAGAGAGAATTGACAGGAAAACCAGTAAAAGAAATGATGGAATATGTGACAACCAAATGCAAAGAGGCAGAGGAGAGGTTTGTCCCCAAGGGAAACAGAAGTAATGGGAAGACCAGAATGAGTCCTTGGTTTACCCAGAGGTGTAGGGAGGCATAAACTAAGTGTAATAGAGAATGGAAAAAGTACAGAAGACAAAGGACCCAGGAAAATAAAGAGATTAGCCGAAGAGCCAGAAACGAATATGCACAGGAAAGAAGGGAGGCTCAGCGACAATATGAAAATGATATAGCATCAAAAGTCAAGTCTGACCCGAAGCTGTTGTATAGCCACATAAGGAGGAAAACAACAGTCAAGGACCAGGTAATCAGGCTGAGGAAGGAAGGTGGGGAGTTCACAAGAAACGACCAAGAGGTATGTGAGGAGCTCAACATGAGATTTAAAGAAGTATTTACACAGGAGACAGGAAGGACTCCAGGAATTCAGAATAGGGAGGTATACCAACAAGTGCTGGATGAAATACACACAACCGAGGAGGAGGTGAAGAAGCTGCTATGTGAACTCGATACCTCAAAAGTGGTGGGACCGGACAACATTTCTCCGTGGGTCCTTAGAGAGGGAGCAGAGATGTTGTGTTTGCCACTAACACAAATCTTCAACACATCCATTGAAACTGGGCAACTACCTGAGGCGTGGAAGATGGCAAATGTAGTCCCAATTTTTAAGAAAGGAGACAGACACGAGTCATTAAACTACAGACCTGTGTCACTGACGTGTATAGTATGCAAAGTCATGGAGAAGATCATCAGGAGGAGAGTGGTGGAGCACCTAGAAAGACACAAGCTTATAAACGACAACCAGCACGGTTTCAGGGAAGGAAAATCCTGTGTCACAAACCTACTGCAGTTTTATGACAAGGTAACAGAAGTAAGACACGAGAGACAGGGGGTGGATAGACTGCATTTTTTGGACTGCAAGAAGGCGTTCGACACAGTTCCTCACAAGAGGTTAATGCAAAAGCTAGAGGATCAGGCACACGTAACAGGAAAAGCACTGCAATGGATCAGAGAATATCTGACAGGGAGGCAACAACAAGTCATGGTACGTGACGAGGTGTCAGAGTGGGCACCTGTGACGAGTGGGGCTCCACAAGGGTCAGTCCTAGGACCTGTACTGTTTTTGGTATATGTGAATGACATAACGGAAGGGATAGACTCAGAAGTGTCCCTGTTTGCAGATGATGTGAAGTTAATGAGAAGAATCAAATCAGTCGAAGATCAGGCAGGACTACAAAGAGACCTGGACAGGCTACAAGCCTGGTCCAGTAACTGGCTCCTTGAATTTAACCCTGCCAAATGTAAAGTCATGAATATTGGGGAAGGGCAAAGAAGACCGCAGACAGAGTATAGTCTAGGTGGCCAAAGACTGCAAACCTCACTCAAAGAAAAAGATCTTGGGGTGAGTATAATACCGAGCACATCTCCTGAGGCACACATCAATCAGATAACTGCTGCAGCATACGGGCGGCTGGCAAACCTAAGAATAGCGTTCCAATACCTCACTAAGGAATCATTCAAGACTCTGTATACCATATACGTCAGGCCCATACTGGAGTATGCAGCACCAGTTTGGAACCCACACCTGGTCAAGCACGTGAAGAAATTAGAGAAAGTGCAAGACTCGTCCCAAAGCTAAGGGGATTGTCCTACGAAGAAAGGTTAAGGGAAATCGGCCAGACGACACTAGAGGACAGGAGGGTTAGGGGAGACATGATAACGACATATAAAACACTGCGAGGAATAGATAAGGTGGACAGAGACAAGATGTTCCAGAGAGGGGACACAGAAACAAGGGGTCACAATTGGAAGTTGAAGACTCCTATGAGTCAAAGGGATGTTAGGAAGTATTCCTTCAGTCATAGAGTTGTCAGGAAGTGGAATAGCCTAGAAAGCGACATAGTGGAGGCAGGAACCATACATAGTTTTAAGACTAGGTTTGATAAAGCTCATGGAGCAGGGAGAGAGAGGACCTAGTAGCAATCAGTGAAGAGGCGGGGCCAGGAGCTATGAATCGACCCCTGCAACCACAAATAGGTGAGTACAAACGAATAGGTGAGTACATACGCAAACACACAAAAACCCACGAAGACACACGCACACACACGCGCGTGCGCGCGCGAGTACTTATCGTCGGTCGAAGTAGTTCTCTTTAATACTACAATATGAATTATCGAAATACTTTACTATTTATTATCCATGGGTAATTTAGGCCGAGGCTCTCAATAAAACTTTGTCTCGGAGGTTCAACGTGTTGGCGTCTGGGCAATAAGTCGTTCTGTAATAATGTTCATCAGCTGGTGAGATGGGTCGTTCTGTAATAATGTTCATCAGCTGATGAAGGGTCGTTCTGCAATAATGTTCATCAGTTGGTGAAGAAGGGTCGTTCTGTAATAATGTTCATCAGTTGGTGAAGAAGGGTCGTTCTGTAATAATGTTCATCAGCTGGTGAAGAAGGGTAGTTCTGTAATAATGTTCATCAGCTGGTGAAGAAGGGTCGTT
The DNA here is from genome assembly GCA_009830355.1 of Cherax destructor. NCBI lineage: Eukaryota > Metazoa > Arthropoda > Malacostraca > Decapoda > Parastacidae > Cherax > Cherax destructor. The sequence continues at coordinate 508,450 of WNWK01000350.1, forward strand.
CTGTAATAATGTTCATCAGCTGGTGAAGAAGGGTCGTTCTGTAATAATGTTCATCAGTTGGTGAAGAAAGAAACAAAAACTCTGCTCTCAGCCAGACTCCAGAAGTCTCAATATAATACCACATTTGAGAGTAATTAAACCTTCCTTGGGGTAAAATCTGGGATTAACTGATGTTTTACCAAATCTCGCCTAAGTAAATATTGTTGTTTTAGTAGTTTACACATATTTGGAGGTGACCTTCCTGTGTGGTTGTGGTAGTTTGCACATAGTTGGAGGTGACCTTCCTGTGTGGTTGTGGTAGTTTACACATATTTGGAGGTGACCTTCCTGTGTGGTTGTGGTAGTTTACACATATTTGGAGGTGACCTTCCTGTGTGGTTGTGGTAGTTTACACATAGTTGGAGGTGACCTTCCTGTGTGGTTGTGGTAGTTTACACATATTTGGAGGTGACCTTCCTGTGTGGTTGTGGTAGTTTACACATATTTGGAGGTGACCTTCCTGTGTGGTTGTGGTAGTTTACACATATTTGGAGGTGACCTTCCTGTGTGGTTGTGGTAGTTTACACATATTTGGAGGTGACCTTCCTGTGTGGTTGTGGTAGTTTACACATATTTGGAGGTGACCTTCCTATGTGGTTGTGGTAGTTTACACATATTTGGAGGTGACCTTCCTGTGTGGTTGTGGTAGTTTACACATAGTTGGAGGTGACCTTCCTGTGTGGTTGTGGTAGTTTACACATATTTGGAGGTGACCTTCCTGTGTGGTTGTGGTAGTTTACACATATTTGGAGGTGACCTTCCTGTGTGGTTGTGGTAGTTTACACATATTTGGAGGTGACCTTCCTGTGTGGTTGTGGTAGTTTACACATATTTGGAGGTGACCTTCCATGTGGTTGTGATTACACATATTTGGAGGACTTTCCTGTGTGGTTGTAGTTTACACATATTTGGAGGTGACCTTCCTATGTGGTTGTGGTAGTTTACAAATAGTTGGAGGTGACCTTCCTGTGTGGTTGTGGTAGTTTACACATATTTGGAGGTGACCTTCCTGTGTGGTTGTGGAAACTGCAAACTCTCAGCTATAGGAAATATTTCATTAGATGAGAGAAATAATAGACAAGTTTGAAGAGCTCTCAGACTTCCAAAACTTGTCTAACGAGGAGCTGACAAATTAATCAGAATCCTTCAGGAGCACCTTAGGATGTGAAGGACCATCTGAGTGAGCTAGAACTGCTACAGGATTTTGGGAATTATTCTGAACTGCTATTTGCAAGCATGGCAACAAATGAACTGCTAATATTTATGCATGGAAATATGCTAAGAGAGATTTATCCCATCCTCTGAGTAGCCCATCAGAGTTGCTGTTTCCTCTGTAGTGACTGTGGTTGTCCAGCTCACTAAGACTTCCTGAGTTCCATGTAAGGTTATTAACAATGTTTCTGAGAGGCAGATTTCCTCAGATAACATTATTAATAACCTTGTATCGAGGATGGCCAGGAAGATCCGGTTTTAACATGAAAAATTCTTTATCTAATAATTAACAAATAAAATAAGATTAAGTTATATGGTATCTGGCAATATATTGATTTAATTGCCTTTATTTATCCATTTCATGTGAAATACATTTTAAGTTATTATTTACATTTGTAATGTTTTTTTTTAAAATATTTCTTGAGTGTTCACTTACTATTTGCCAAAAAAATATTTGTAGTTATTGTTTCGAGTCATCTCGTTCTTTCCTGAAATTTAAAACAATAAATTGAACGGGAACTTTAATTTTTAAGGACTGAGTTGCGGTCAGTCGTTTTATTGCAGTTGAGTATATGCCCTGCGGCTGCGGCGGTAACGACGGGGACGACGGCGACCTTTGCTTAATCGCCCCAAATGCACCAAAAAAGGTCCAGAAACTCTCACAACACAGAGATGGAGGGAGCTGCTCTCACTGCCCTGCCTACCTTCATAATATATTTTTGAAAGCAACTTTGTACATGACGGGGAAGCTCCCAGTGGTAAGCAAGTTAGGTTATTTTGCCAACACATACTTAGTTAAGTTAATGGGCACTTGTGGTCAGGATAGTGGGCGCTTCAAGGTAATCTAAGGGAATTACTGACACAAATAAGTTACTAAAGAAAAAAATAAATTCTTACTCACTAAAATCTTTAGATATAAAGCAGTAAAATTACTTTGCGTTTTAAACAATAAAATGAACAATAATCTTAAATAATCTTAAATAATTAAAATGATTTTAATCTAACATCAATCAAGAAAATAAAAACACTTTCGTCGTCATCTTCATTATTATTATTATTATTATTATTATTATTATTATTATTATTATTATTATTATTATTATTATTATTATTATTATTATTATTATTATTATCAGTAGTAGTAGTAGTAATAATAGTAGTAGTAATAATAATAGTAGTAATAATAATAATAATAATAGTAGTAGTAGTAATAATAATAGTAGTAATAATAAAGTAGTAGTAATAATAATAGTAGTATAATAAAAGTAGTAGTAGTAAAAATAGTAGTAGTAATAATAGTAGTAGTAGTAATAATAATAGTAGTATATTAATAATAGTAGTAGAGAAATAGTAGTAGCAATAATAATAGTAGTATAAATAATAATAATAGTAGTAGTAGTAATAATAATATTAGTAATAATAATAGTAGTAGTAGTAATAATAGTAGTAGTAATAGTAGTAGTAGTAATAATAGTAGTAGTAATAATAGTAGTAGTAATAATAATAGTAGTAGTAATAATAAAGTAGTAGTAATAATAATAGTAGTAATAATAATAATAGTAGTAATAATAATAATAGTAGTAGAGTAATCGTAGCAGAATAGTAGAGTAGTAATAATAGCAGAGCAATAATAATAGAGTAGAATAATAATAGTAGTAGTAATAAAATAGCAGTAGTAATAATAAAGCAGCAGCAACAATAACAGCAGCAGCAGCAATAGCAGCAGCAGCAGCAAAGCAGCAGCAGCAATAGCAGCAGCAATAGCAGCAGCAGCAGCAACAGCAGCAGCAGCAAAACAATAGCAGCAGCAGCAGCAGCAGCAGCAACAAAACAGCAGCAGCAGCAACAGCAGCAGCATTAGCAGTAGCAATGATAGCAGCAGCAGCAACAGCAGCAGCAATAATAAAAAGCAGCAGCAATAGCAGCAGCAGCAGCAACAGCAGCAGCAATCAGCAGCAGCATAGCAGAAACATTAACAGCAGCAGTAACAATAGCAGCAATAGCAGCAGCAACAACAGCAGCAGCAGCAGCAAAATAACAGCAGCAGCAACAATACAGCAGCAGCAGCAGCAACAGCAGCAGCAGCAGCAGCAAAGCAGCAGCAGCAGCAGCAGCAGCAGCAGCAGAGCAGCAGCAACAGCAGCAGCAGCAGACAGCAGCAGCAACAGCAGCAGCAGCAGCAGCAACAGCAGCAGCAGCAGCAGCAGCAGCAACAGCAGCAGCAACAGCAGCAGCAACAGCAGCAGCAGCAGCAACAGAGCAGCAGCAGCAGCAGCAATAGCAGCAGCAAGCAGCAGAGCAGCAGCAATAGCAGCAGCAAAGTGGTAGTAGCAGCAATATATTAGCAGCAACAACAACAGCAGCAGCAGCAACAGCAGCAGCATAACAACAACAGCAGCAGCAATAGCAGCAGCAGCAGAGCAGCAGCAGCAGCAATAACAGCAGCAGCAGCAGCAGTACAATAACAACAGCAGCAGCAGTAGCAATACAGCAGCAAATAACAACAGCAGCAATAGCAGCAGCAACAGCAGCAGCAAAGCAGCAGCAGCAAACAGCAGTAGCAGCAGCAACAGCAGCAGAAAGCAGCAGCAACAGCAGCAGCAACAGCAGAGCAGTAGCATTAGCAATAACAGTAGCAGTAGCAGCAGAATAACAATCAAGAGCAGCAGCAGCATACCAGCAGAATAATAACAACAGCAGAACAGTAGCAATGAGTAGCAGTAGCAGCAATACAGCAGCATAATAAAATAGCAGCAATGCAGCAAACAATAGCAGTAGTAGAAATAGAGCAGTAGCAGTAGTAGTAGTAGTAATAATAGTAGTATCATTTACGTATGGATAGTGAAAGACTAAGCTTGTAAGGGCCAGAGAGAGTCAGGGGAATAAGAGACAGGAATATTGCACAAGTGAGAAGGGAAGGAATATTGCACAAGTGAGAAGGGAAGGAATATTGCACAAGTGAGAAGGGAAGATCCATATCCATCTATCAAGGATCAAGAATTACCTCAACTATGATCACTGTTGGCAAAGACAAAATAATGTATCATTAAGTGAAACAAAGACACATGGACATCATGAGACTTTTAGTAACGCAAGTGTCTTCGCTACCTGGCAAAGTGGTACTGTGTCGCCTTGGCTACTTATGTGACACTGAATGCTGTTCTGGCTGCTTTACAATATGTAACTGAGTGTCGCTCAGGCTACTTGACAAAGCGCAGTGTCACTTACACTACTTAACAAAGTGACATAAAGTGTCTGTCTAGTTACTTAATGTGACACCAAGTGTGCCTCTGGCTACTTGACGATGTAATACTGAGTGCAAAACGTCGTTAAACAAATGATCTATTCTGTCTGAGTCTTCGACTCGCTGCTGACGTCGTCAGCTCAGGTCTCTTTATTTGTAATAAAGATGCCATGTGGCACAGTCTCTTGTAATAAAGATGCCATGTGGCACAGTCTCTTGTAATAAAGATGCCATGTGACACAGTCTCTTGTAATAAAGATGCCATGTGGCACAGTCTCTTGTAGTAAAGATGCCATGTGACACAGTCTCTTGTAATAAAGATGCCATGTGGCACAGTCTCTTGTAGTAAAGATGCCATGTGGCACAGTCTCTTGTAATAAAGATGCCATGTGGCACAGTCTCTTGTAATAAAGATGCCATGTGACACAGTCTCTTGTAATAAAGATGCCATGTGGCACAGTCTCTTGTAATAAAGATGCCATGTGGCACAGTCTCTTGTAATAAAGATGCCATGTGGCACAGTCTCTTGTAATAAAGATGCCATGTGACACAGTCTCTTGTAATAAAGATGCCATGTGGCACAGTCTCTTGTAATAAAGATGCCATGTGGCACAGTCTCTTGTAATAAAGATGCCATGTGGCACAGTCTCTTGTAATAAAGATGCCATGTGGCACAGTCTCTTGTAATAAAGATGCCATGTGACACAGTCTCTTGTAATAAAGATGCCATGTGACACAGTCTCTTGTAATAAAGATGTCATGTGGCACAGTCTCTTGTAATAAAGATGCCATGTGGCACAGTCTCTTGTAATAAAGATGCCATGTGACACAGTCTCTTGTAATAAAGATGCCATGTGACACAGTCTCTTGTAATAAAGATGCCATGTGGCACAGTCTCTTGTAATAAAGATGCCATGTGGCACAGTCCTTGTAATAAAGATGCCATGTGACACAGTCTCTTGTAATAAAGATGCCATGTGGCACAGTCTCTTGTAATAAAGATGCCATGTGGCACAGTCTCTTGTAATAAAGATGCCATGTGGCACAGTCTCTTGTAATAAAGATACCATGTGGCACAGTCTCTTGTAATAAAGATGCCATGTGGCACAGTCTCTTGTAATAAAGATGCCATGTGGCACAGTCTCTTGTAATAAAGATGCCATGTGACACAGTCTCTTGTAATAAAGATGCCATGTGGCACAGTCTCTTGTAATAAAGATGCCATGTGGCACAGTCTCTTGTAATAAAGATGCCATGTGACACAGTCTCTTGTAATAAAGATGCCATGTGACACAGTCTCTTGTAATAAAGATGCCATGTGACACAGTCTCTTGTAATAAAGATATCATGTGACACAGTCTCTTGTAATAAAGATGCCATGTGACAGTCTCTTGTAATAAAGATGCCATGTGGCACAGTCTCTTGTAATAAAGATGCCATGTGGCACAGTCTCTTGTAATAAAGATACCATGTGACACAGTCTCTTGTAATAAAGATGCCATGTGACACAGTCTCTTGTAATATAGATGCCATGTGACACAGTCTCTTGTAATAAAGATACCATGTGACACAGTCTCTTGTAATAAAGATACCATGTGGCACAGTCTCTTGTAATAAAGACGCCATGTGACACAGTCTCTTGTAATAAAGATGCCATGTGACACAGTATCTTGTAATAAAGATGCCATGTGACACAGTCTCTTGTAATAAAGATGCCATGTGACACAGTCTCTTGTAATAAAGATACCATGTGACACAGTCTCTTGTAATAAAGATACCATGTGACACAGTCTCTTGTAATAAAGATGCCATGTGACACAGTCTCTTGTAATAAAGATGCCATGTGACACAGTCTCTTGTAATAAAGATGCCATGTGGCACAGTCTCTTGTAATAAAGATACCATGTGACACAGTCTCTTGTAATAAAGATGCCATGTGACACAGTCTCTTGTAATAAAGATGCCATGTGGCACAGTCTCTTGTAATAAAGATACCATGTGACACAGTCTCTTGTAATAAAGATGCCATGTGACACAGTCTCTTGTAATAAAGATGCCATGTGGCACAGTCTCTTGTAATAAAGATGCCATGTGGCACAGTCTCTTGTAATAAAGACGCCATTTTATCTAGATTAGAAGGAAGGAATCAAGAGGCATTTTGAAAGTTAATTTTTGCCAGGAATGAACAGGTCACTTGACAAGGCCTTTTTAAATGGGAGGAAGAGACCGTATGATTTGGTCTTCATAGCTGGAAGGAAGAGGCCTTGTGACATGGCCTTTTTACCGTAATGAACAATCCACAGCATGAAAAGGCCATGTCACATAGCCTCTTTATATTGTCGAAAGAGACCATATAACAAGCCTCTTCAGCTGGAAAGAAGAGGCATTTGACATGGGATAATGATACTGTTTTTCTGGGGTTTTTTTCCATAAAAAGTGGTTTTCAATTATTTCGAATTATCTATTTTATTTTATCTGTTCCCCAAAAATCAAAGATTTTTTTAATCACTATTTTAAGAATTAAATAATTATCAATTTATATACAATTTGTTATAACATTAATGTTATACAGTGTCAATTAATTAGTGAATAAGACAAATATGTAACACCTGGATATGTTTGTTGACAAGAGTTTTTGCATTGGCAGAAGCAGGTTTTTTCAATGTAATTTGGAGGCGATTATTTTACTAGAGACAAAAGAGGTAGGGGAAAGGTAATTTAAGTATTTTATCCTTCATAAAGGATTCTTCACAGATGCTCAGTATCTTAGCCTTGATATATCGAAGCTAAGGGATTGGAAAACCCACTATTAAGGCTAAGGGTATCGACACCCTAAAATTATCTGTTCACTTGTAATACTGTCTCCGGTATAATAGTTGCTTCAGTATTACACTAAAAAAAAAAATTGCTGTGCAAAGGAATAAAATAATCAACTAAATGTATATCGGTGGCTGCGTGATACAAGAAAGGTATCTCGGTATTCCGTAACCCAAGTCCACTGTTCCTCAAGGCACGCGACTGACGCGACGGACGCGACGGACGCGACGGACGCGACTGACGCGACGGACGCGACTGGAATAATACAAAGAGAGGCATAAATTGATAATATACTTCAGTATTAACTTTGAAGATTTGAAAGGAAGCTCTCGATTCACACGCGGAGGGCCCGGGTTCGATTCCTAGCGGGGTGGAAACATTTTGACGTGTTTCCTTACACCTGTTGTCATGTTCACCTAGCAGCAAATAGGTACCTGGGTGTTAGTCGACTGATGTGGGTCGCATCCTGGGAAATAGGACAGACAATCATCGATGACGCACTGACTTTCTTGGGTTATCCTGGGTGGCAAACCCTCCGGGGTTAAAAATCCGAAGAAATCTTATCTTATCTTAACTAATATGCAAATATCTTCAATTAAAATTGCTAAATTAGATCATCCACAGACCAAATATTATTCAAACCTTTCAGAGGGACCAACGAGATTAATATCCTAAAATACACAAGAACATTAAGCTTAACCCTGCCAAATGCAAAGTCATGAAGATCGGGTAAGGGCAAAGAAGACCGCAGACAGAGTATAGTCTAGGTGGCCAAAGACTGCAAACCTCATTCAAGGAGAAAGATCTTGGGGTGAGTATAATACAGAGCACATCTAGATAATTGAAAAAGTTCAAAAGGCAAAGGACCCAGGAAAATAAGGAGATTAGTCGTAGAGACAGAAACGAGTATGCACAGATAAGGAGGGAGGCCCAGCGACAGTACGAAAATGACATGGCATCGAAAGTTAAGTCTGACCCGAAACTGCTGTATAGTCACATTAGGAGGAAGACAACAGTCAAAGACCAGGTGATCAGGCTGAGGTAAGAAGATGGGGAACTCACAAGAAACGATCAAGAAGTATGTGAGGAGCTCAACACGAGATTTAAGGAAGTATTTACAGTGGAGACAGGAAGGACTTTGGGAAGACAGAACATAGGGGGACATCAACAAGGATTATACCAACAAGTGTTGGATGACGTTCACACAACTGAGGAGGAGGTGAAGAAGCTGCTAAGTGACCTTGATACCTCAAAGGCGATGGGACCAGACAACATATCTTCTTGGGTCTTTAGAGAGGGAGTGGAGATGCTGTGTGTGCCATTAACCACGATATTCAACACATCCCTCGAAACGGGGCAACTACCAGAGGTATGGAAGATGGCAAATGTAGTTCCCATTTTTAAGAAAGGAAACAGAAACGATGCACTAAACTATAGACCAGTGTTACTGACGTATAATATGCAAAGTCATGGAGAATATTATCAGGAGGACAGAGGTAGAGCACCTGGAATGGAACAAGATTATAAATAACAACCAGTGGGAGGGAAAAGTACATAGATAGGAGTAATGAAAGTGTGAAGGTATGTATAGTGATAGTTGAATGGTAGTCTGCTTGTTGAGGTTGGTGAGTGTCTAGCTCCCGCTAAACTTCCCCTCCCTTTTCCACCCGGTAAGAGGTGTAATGCTAGGCTCCGGCCACAGGTTAAATCACTTGACTGACCACGTCCGAACTCACTGTAAGTACTTCACAGCTGCTCTTATCCTAATCATTTTATGTTAAAGCTTCACTCATTAATTTGTTTTGAGCTTCACTCATTTTTAGCAACATTAACTTCTGCTCTGTCCTGCCTTGGTTTTTGGTAAAGTTATTTGTTACAGTTTCACCATTTCTTTTAAAGGCCTTATGCCTACTATGTGAATAAATACTAGAGTGGTGAGTAATTCTTTTGGTTTCTCCCACAGTCCTCTGTTTCCGCACGGATCATCGGATTCAAGGCTGAGTGAGGGGCCGGCGTACTCACCAAGTGAGAAAGAGTCTTTACCACCACTTCTTCACTACGCCAGTAGTTCCTAAGTCTACACTCTAGAAACCCCAGGCAACTGTACTTTACCAGGGGACAACCTTCACCTGAGTCCCTCATATCATTTGTGACATTGTGGATGTGGAAAACTGTTGGATTTTTTGGGAAACTTCCTTCAACAGAGTGGAAGTTAACCTTCATCGATGCACCAACAACACGGAGTCTAATATTGATTCATAGGTACAGTGTTAACAAGATCAACACAGTAATCTACCTAGCTTTGGATCAGTGATATATTTTTGTTTTCATTTTTCATTTTTCTTAAGATAGGAAAATTATAGTCATATTTACGTATTTATTATTTACATTTCTTTCTATTAAAATTAAGTGTTTATTGTTATTGTTATTATTGTCTTTTTCTATTATACTTTTCCTAAGAAGATTGGCAACAACCTTTACAACCAGCATGGATTCAGGGAAGGCAAATCCTGTGTCACAAACCTCCTGGAGTTTTATGACAAAATAACAGAAGTAAGACACGAGAGAGAGGGGTGGGTTGACTGCATTTTCTTGGACTGCAAGAAGGCCTTCGACACAGTTCCTCACAAGAGATTAGTGCAAAAGCTAGAGGATCAGGTACATATAACAGGAAGGTACTGCAATGGATCAGAGAATACCTGACAGGGAGGCGACAACGAGACATGGTACGAGATGAGGTATCACAATGGGCGCCTGTGACAAGCGGGGTTCCACAGGGGTCAGTCCTAGGACCAGTGCTGTTTTTGGTATATGTGAATGACATGACGGAAGGGATAGACTCAGAAGTGTCCCTGTTTGCAGATGATGTGAAGTTAATGAGAAGAATTAAATCAGATGAGGATCAGGCAGGACTCCAAAGAGACCTGGACAGGCTGGACACGTGGTCCAGCGACTGGCTACTCGAATTCAACCGAGCCAAATGCAAAGTCATGAAGATCGGGGAAGGGCAAAGAAGACCGCAAACAGAGTATATATAACGATGTCTTATTTGGAGTTTTCTTGGTAGCGGGAATGCAATGATAAGGCTTCGGAGGCTTCTTACTTTATTTGTATAAAGGTGCGAGTTCACAGGCTGCGTGTCTGTGGCCATGGCCCAGGGCCATGCGCCTTGCGAGAGGGAGACGAGTTAGGCCTGTTGACTGACTGAAGTTTGAGCGCCAAGTGAGGGAGAGGCAGGGGTGAGGCAGACTCACATGGGTATGCCTACAGGCTTGCCCTCTGGCGGAAACTATGGGAACTAGCATGGCACGAAATATGAACTCAGCTGGCAGACAGCAAGGGCTGTCTATGCAGACAGTCAGGCTGTCTACATATAGGCAAGGTGGCCAGAGACTGCAAACCTCACTCAAGGAGAAAGATCTTAGGGTGAGTATAATACCGAGCACATCAACCAGATAACTGGTGCAGCATATGAGCGCCTGGCAAACCTGATAATAGCGTTCTGATATCTCAGTAAGGAATCGTTCGAGGCACTGTACACCGTGTTCGTCAGGCCCATACTGGAGTATGCAGCACCAGCTTGGAACCCACACCTGGTCAAGCACGTCAAGAAATTAGAGAAAGTGCAAAGGTTTGCAACAAGGCTAGTTCCATAGCTAAGGGGTATGTCCTATGAAGAAAGGTTAAGGGAAATAGGCCTGACGACACTGGAGAACAGGAGGGTTAGAGGAGACATGATAACGACATAAAAATATTGCGAGGAATATATAAGGTGGACAGAGACAGGATGTTCCAGAGGGGGACACAGAAACAAGGGGTCACAATTGAAAGTTGAAGACTCAGATGAGTTAAATGGATGTTAGGAAGTATTTCTTAAGTCACAAAGTTGTCAGGAAGTGGAATAGTCTGGAAAGTGAGGTTGTGGAGGCAGGAACCATACATAGCTTTAAGACGAGGTATGATAAAGCTCATGGAGCAGGGAGAGAGAGGACCTAGTAGCGATCATATCTGTCACATAACACTAAATAACAGTACAATATAACACAACACAGAATGACAATACAATAACAATCAACATAACAATCATATAACACAGTTCAATAGTCGTATATCATACACTTTAGCAGTTAAATGAGAGAAAATATAGCATTTATATAACTCAGTATATAACAATCACATAACAAAACTGAACAATCATATAACACATAGTAAACAATAGCATTATACATCCCACTCAACAGTCACATAACACTACAACACAACACACATATAACACTGCCCTCACAACACACATATAACACTGCCCTCACAACACACATATAACACTGCCCTCACAACACACATATAACACTGCCCTCACAACACACATATAACACTGCTCTCACAACACACATATAACACTGCCCTCATAACACACATATAACACTACCCTCACAACACACATTTAACACTGCCCTCACAACACACATATAACACTGCCCTCACAACACACATATAACACTGCTCTCACAACACACATATAACACTGCCCTCACAACACACATATAACACTACCCTCACAACACACATATAACACTGCCCTCATAACACACATATAACACTACCCTCACAACACACATATAACACTACCCTCACAACACACATATAACACTGCTCTCAAAACACACATATAACACTGCCCTCATAACACACATATAACACTACCCTCCCACAACACACATTAACACTGCCCTCCTAACACACATATAACACTACCCTCACAACACATATAACACACTACACCTCACAACACACATATAACACTCCCTCACAACACACATATAACACTGCCTCACAACACACATTTAACACTCCCTCACAACACACATATAACACTCCCTCACAACACACATATAACACTCCCTCCCCCAACACACATATAACACTGCCCTCACAACACACATATAACACTCCCTCACAACACACATATAACAGAAGAATGGTGGTGGATGAAGAGGAGCTTGAGGTAATCAGTCCCTCAGCCTAGAGTCAATGTGTTCAATCCACCAATATTGAAAAAAAACACCTTATACGTGGACGGACTGAAATACACAGTGAGGCGTGTAGAAGCGGGGAGGCGGCGGTCACCACTGAACAAAGCCACTTGTGTCAGTAGTGTAAATGTAGTGGGGTGTTGACACATGTGATGTAGACTACCCATCTATTGCATGTTTTGCTCATCAACTCGTCGGTATTTTATACCATTTTCAACAATTTCATTTTGCAGACTTAAACGTTCTTCCAATGAACAACAATTACGTTTTACTTTTCAAAGTTCTTTTCTTTAGTGTTGATACAACTCTCTCTGGCTGAGATATTAACAGTCTCTGAAATTCCTAGTGTAACCTAACCCCAGAAAATGTGTTGGAAATATATTCAATCTCATGGTCTAAGATGCTGTAGGGCCCCAAGAAATTAACCCATAATGTTTCTGGGGGTGGGAAAAAAAAGGCGTGCAGATAATTAAGTATATTTTTTAATATTTCTGCAGACTAAAGTATTCAAAAAGGGTTTCCCCAGTTATTCATAATTAACCTTAAATACATGGTATGACAAGTTAAGGGTCCAATTCGGACAGAAACGTCGTCGTATGTTTCTGAGTCTATGTGCGGGATATTTGTGTATTGTTCCAGTCACGGTATTGTGACTTTTATTCTTTTCAACTTTAACTCGGCGAACTGAGACGATCTAAGAACCTTGGTGCGCTAACGGTTGCCGGGGGGGCGGCAGTCATTTCAGACTTCAGGTAAGGACCACGGGGCAGGGAAGTGGGGACAGAAAAAATAGCCGTGAGAGGAAGAGCTGAAGTAGAAGAAAGAGTCAGACTAACCCCACAGTCTAACTACTCAAATACACCATCGACACCTCGTAGTAATAAGTAGTTCCCTCTGAAAGTATTCCAGAAAATGTTAGCTAAACCTAAAGCTGAACCCTTTGGCGTTCCATACACTTGACTGTAAAAACCTCTGAACAAGAAAAATGGAGACGCAACACTCAATAATACTCAAGACCATCTCACAAGGCACCGGGAAATTCGGATCCCTTTCGTCGAATTTGAGTGTCAGTCACATCTTTGACACGGACTTGGTGAACAAACTATCAACGTCAAACTAACCATTAATTTGTTTTCCAAGAAAACAATACCCAGGTGTTGCAGGTGTGTGCAATGTTTCACACACATGTAGAGGCACACGCACACTCTGCCAATGCACTGTTCATTACAACCACTACAGGTAATAGTGCAAAATCCAACACTAATATTGTCCTGTTCTGAAGGTAATGACTGGGACTTTTGCTTCACTTTTCTTCAACGTCTGTCTAGTTAAATGTGCAATGTTACCTGCTGGGAAAATGAGAAATATTTAGTAATAATGGTAGAATTACTGACAGATTGTGAGGTAAATGGACACAGATGCAACTATTGATATTTTATTGTGACAACGTTTCGGTCTCCAGGAGCTTTGTCAAGCAGTGAAGTTTCACAAAGCTGCTAGAGAGCGAAACGTTGCCACAATAAAATGTCACATTAATTGCATCTGAGTCCATTTACGAGATATCTTTAGTAATCATCATTCTCTGTAGAGTAGAATGTATTTTCTGGGTCATTTATCTGATATTCCTGATCAAGTGTAGCGAGGCGAATATAACTAGTGCCACATGGTTCATCCAAGTGTCCTGGGATGCAGAATGTGTCAGCTCTCAGTGCCACATGGTTCATCAAGTGTCCTGGGATGCAGAATGTGATGCACAAGTGTCCTGGGATGCAGAATGTGGCACAAGTGTCCTGGGATGCAGAATGTGTCACAAGTGTCCTGGGATGCAGAATGTGTCAATGTCCTGGGATGCAGAATGTGTCACAAGTGTCCAGGGATGCAGAATGTGTCACAAATGTCCAGGGATGCAGAATGTGTCACCTCTCACAAGTAATCAAAACTTACCGTTTAGTTTTCTTTATGATAAGAAAGTTTATTGAGTTCACTGGGGTTTATATGAGAGTTGTTGGTTTAGTTTGATAAGCTGAATGTCACGAGACGAAGAGGTCACCTAGTTTCCCCTCAGAGTTGAACCGAGGGCTACCAGCAGACGATTTCCGGGGTCTTCTTACGCGCACGACCTGATCGACCAGGCTTTGGTGCTGGCCGCACGCAGATCATCAAAGACATACTGCGTTAAGACTTTTTTTAATTAATTTTGTAAGTTTCTAGCGTCTGGATGCGACTATAGACATCGTCTCATATCGTAGCCAGGTGATCTGAAGATATGATGTTGAAAAATAACTCTGCTGCTAGGGCCTCATGCAGAGGCAGACAAGCACAGTACTAATTGCTAACCCAAGCGCATGTTGTATTTGTTCTGCGAGGTCTACAAATGCTCGGGAAGGTAGAGGAAGTTATAGGAGCGTCAAAATTAGTTAACACTATCTAGCGTGTCCTCTTAACTACAGACATTATGATGCTGTTGTAAAAACAATCAAACAAGTTAATTTTGACACCGCTTTCAACAGTTGAAATACGACTTAGTGCAGCGCACCTGGCTCCCCGTTTTCTATTATGTTTATAGTTTCTGTTCTACTTATAGTTTTTCTAACCTAACCTAGAAATATGCTGTAAACCGTATCAGGAGGAGTGACATAGTTGCTAGGAGGATGGGTTGCTACCACCTGGGTTATACAGGGTTATACAGGTATCTACGGAAAATAGCGCCTATGGCAAGCACTGACATTGACCTCTGTCCATACAGCTGACACCATCTTTTAGAAAACTTTACCATAAAATCAGCTCAAAAATACAAGTCAGGTTCATTAATCTTTTAATTAACAAATTATGGCACTACATTAAAATTACAACTGCACCTTCCTTGCTTTCACTGATGCAAATTGGTTATGTTATCCTTTAAATTCAGTGTTTTCATTTTGTTCTCCACATTCAGCAGAGCAAGATGACAGAGTCTGCCCTTGACCCATGGTGGTTCACAAATACCAAAGTATTAGTTTAACTTACTGAATGATTCTCACAGCTGGTGATGCAAACTGTGATGGTTACCATTATCTGAAACCAATGTGAAGATTGGGGAAGACTCATCTCCAGACTCAACTATAAATTCGAAAAGCTATTCAGGTCTTAATTAATATTTTAATGTTGGCCCGACTTGACCCCTCAAGGGAGGTTCCTTGATGCTGGTGAGGGGCTCTTGATCTAGGGAATTGGATCTGTGCTCCAGTTCCCTGAATTGAGCCTGAATGCCTTCCATTCCCCATCCTCCCCAGGCGCTGTATAATCCCAACAGGTTTAGCGCTCTCCCATAATAATAATAATAATAATAATAATAATAATAATAATAATAATAATAATAATAATAATAATAATAATAATAATAATAATAATTATGGACAGACTTGATAGCAACATTCTGCAATCTAAAATTTCTTCATATAGCTGCTGTCCATCAACATCACAGCTATATAATTCGCCCAAATTTTTCACTTCTTTAGGTCGTTACTGTCGGCGCCGTAACACAGTCCCTCAACATCCAGAAGGAACTCACAAAATTCAAGACTATCTCCTAGTTTGTGCAGGAGAATGGTCCACTCAGTTGGCACTGAGCAGTGGCACTGTGAGGTATGTGGTCATGTAGCTCCCAGCACTATATTTTTGCCTAATAATTTATAAAAGTGGTTTAACAATCCAGCCATCCTAGTGTTTCTCACCCATGATAATCAAAGACAGATCAAACATCTGAAGAACATTCTTTTTTTCACCATCCGAGAATGGATTGTCTGACAAATAGAAACTGCTCAGTGGCGCCCCCTTCAAGTGGAGCCCCCTTCAAGTGGAGCCCAGGACACCTGCCATACCTTAGGTACGCCACTGGGTACAGTTATAGTTATAGACAAAGAAGGTGTCAACGCCACCAGCTTAATTATCAAGGTAGAAGAAGTCGACACTACCAGCATAGTTACACACGGTAGAAGTCAACACTACCAGCATAGTTACACACGGTAGAAGTCAACACTACCAGCATAGTTACACACGGTAGAAGTCAACACTACCAGCATAGTTACACACGGTAGAAGTCAACACTACCAGCATAGTTACACACGGTAGAAGTCAACACTACCAGCATAGTTACACACGGTAGAAGTCAACACTACCAGCATACACACGGTAGAAGTCAACACTACCAGCATAGTTACATACGGTAGAAGTCAACACTACCAGCATAGTTACACACGGTAGAAGTCAACACTACCAGCATAGTTACTTCACGGTAGAAGTCAACACTACCAGCATAGTTACACACGGTGAAGTCAACACTACCAGCATAGTTACATACGGTAGAAGTCAACACTACCAGCATAGTTACATACGGTAGAAGTCAACACTACCAGCATAGTTACAACACGGTAGAAGTCAACACTACCAGCATAGTTACACACGGTAGAAGTCAACACTACCAGCATAGTTACATACGGTAGAAGTCAACACTACCAGCATAGTTACATACGGTAGAAGTCAACACTACCAGCATAGTTACACACGGTGAGTCAACACTACCAGCATAGTTACATACGGTAGAAGTCAACACTACCAGCATAGTTACATACGGTGAAGTCAACACTACCGCATAGTTACACACGGTAGAAGTCCACTACCAGCATAGTTACATACGGTGAAGTCCAACACTCAGCTTAGTTACATACGGTAGAAGTCAACACTACCAGCTCAGTTACACACGGTGAAGTCAACACTACCAGCATAGTTACATACGGTAGAAGTCAACACTACCAGCATAGTTAAAACGGTAGAAGTCAACACTACCAGCATAGTTACATACGGTGAAGTCAACACTACCAGCATAGTTACATACGGTGAAGTCAACACTACCAGCATGTTACACACGGTAGAAGTCAACACTACCAGCATAGTTAACACGGTAGAAGTCAACACTACCAGCATAGTTACACACGGTAGAAGTCAACACTACCAGCATAGTTACACACGGTAGAAGTCAACACTACCAGCATAGTTAACACGGTGAAGTCAACACTACCAGCATAGTTACATACGGTAGAAATCAACACTACCAGCATAGTTACATACGGTAGAAGTCAACACTACCAGCATAGTTACATACGGTAGAAGTCAACACTACCAGCATAGTTACATACGGTAGACGTCAACACTACCAGCATAGTTACATGGGTAGAAGTCAACACTACCAGCTCAGTTACACAAGGTAGAAGTCAACAGAGTGTACCATTGGCTGTAGAGTATACCACGTGAGTGTAGTGTACCATGTGGGTGTAGAGTGCACCAAGTGGGTGAGAGTGTACCACGTGGGTGTAGAGTGTACTATGTGGGGTGGGAGTGTACTATGTGGGTGTAGAGTGCACCACGTGGGTGTAGAGTTTACCACGTGGGTGTAAAGAGTACCACGTGGGTGTAAAGTGTACCACGTGGGTGTAGAGTGTACCACGTGGGTGTAGAGGTACCACGTGGGTGTAGAGTGTACCACGTGGGTGTAGAGTGCACCACGTGGGTGTAAGGTACCACGTGGGTGTAGAGTGTACCACGTGGGTGTAAAGGGGTACCACGTGGGGGTAGAGTGTACCACGTGGGTGTAGATGTACCACGTGGATGTAAAGTGTACTAATGGGTATAGGGGTACCACGTGGGTGTAGAGTGTACTACGTATGTGTAGTGTACCACGTGGGTGTAGAGTGTACCACGTTGGTGTAGAGTGCACTACGTATGTGTAGTGTACCACGTGGGTGTAGAGTGTACCACGTGGTTGTAGTGTACCACGTGGGTGTAGAGTGTACTACGTGGGTGTAACGTGTACAAAGTGGGTGTAGAGGGTGTATCACGTGGGGGGTAGAGTGTACCAAGTGGGTATAAAAATGTACCACGTGGGTGTAGAAATGTACCACGTGGGGTATGTGTACCAGTGGCGGGAGGGTGTACCACGTGGGTGTAGAGTGTACTACGTGGTGTAATTGCCACGTGGGTGTAGAGTGTATCACGTGGGGGGGTAGAGGTACCACGTGGGTGTAGAGGTACCACGTGGGTGTAGTGTGTACCACGGGGCGGCAGAGTGTACCACGTGGGTGTAGAGTGTACCACATGGGTATAGTGTGTACTAGGGGGGTGTAGAGGACCACGGGGTGTAGAGTGTACAGTGGGTGTAAAGTGTACCACGTGGGCGGGAGAGTGTACCACGTGGGGAGAGGGTACCACGTGGGTGGAGAGGTACCACGGGGTGAGGTACCACGTGGGTGGGGACCACGTGGGTATAGAGTGTACCACTGGGGTAGAGGTACCACGTGCGTAGTGACCACTGGGGAAAAAAGGTACCACGTGGGTGAAAACGTGGGTGTAGAGTACCACGTGGGTGTAGAGTGTACTACGGGGTGAGAGGTACCACGGGTGTAGAGGGTACTTTCGTGGGTGGGGAGAGGACCACGTGGGGTAGGGGTGTAATACGGGGTGTAGTGTACCACTGGGGTAGAGTGTACCACGTGAGTGGGTGCCCACGTGGGGGTAGTGGGGCCACGGGGGGGAGTGGCCCCTTCGGTGAGGGGGGCACCACGGGGTGTAAAGTGTACCACGGGGTGTCAGAAAAGACCACCTGGGTTTCCCCAATGAGACTACCACCTGGATGTCAGTGAGAGTAACCGGGGGTTGAGGGATACCACCCGGGTTCAGGGAGAATACCACCTGGGGGGGAGTGAGAGTACCACCTGGGTGGAGGGAAAGGTACCACCGGGTGGAGGAAATCCCCTGGGTGGGGGTAAATTTTCCCCCCGGGTGGGGGGATCCACCGGGGTCGAGGGGGAGTAACCTGGGTGGGGGGGAATCCACCTGGGGGGGAGGTCCCCCCTGGGTGGGGGGAGAACCCCCTGGGGTGGAGAGGAGAGTACCACCTTGAGGTAAACCCCTGGGGGAGTGGGGTACCACCTGGGTGGAATGAGGAAACCACCTGGGTGTCAGGAAATACCACCTGGGTGGAGTGGGGTACCACCTGGGTGGAGAGGGAAAATTTTGGGGGAGGTAAGTACCACCTGGGTGGAGAGGAGGGGCCACCTGGGGGGGAGTGAGAGTACCACCGGGGGGAGGGGTACCACGGGGGGAATGAGAGACCCCCTGGGGGGGGAAAACCACCTGGGTGGGGGAGGGGAAGTACCACCTGGGTGGAGAGTGAGAAAACCCCTGGGTGGGGGGGAGTACCACCTGGGGGGAGAGTGAAGTACCCCCCCGGGTGGAGAGGGATACCACCGGGTGGAGGTGAGATACCACGGGGGGGAGGGGGAATCCACCTGGGTGTCGGGGGGAAAAACCCCCCCGGGTGTCAGTGAGAATAACCGGGGGGGAGTGGGGCCCAAAACTGGGTGGAGTGAGAGACCACGGGGGGGAATAAATACCACCTGGGTTAGGGAGTACCACCTGGGTTGAGAGGGATACCACCTGGGTGGAGGTGGGGAGTACCACCTGGGTGGAGAGTGAGACCACCTGGGTGGAGTGGGATACCATCTGGGTGGAGGTGAGTACCACCTGGGTGTAGTGAGAATACCACCTGGGTGTCAGTGAGAATCCACCTGGTGTCGGAGAGTACCACCTGGGTGTCGAGTGAGAGTACCATCTGGGTGGGGGTGAGAGTACCACCTGGGTGTCGAGGAGAGTACCACCTGGGTTGAAGTGAGAGTACCACCTGGGTGGAGAGTGAGGTACCACCTGGGTGTCGAGGGAGTACCATCTGGGTGGGGGTGAGAGTACCACCTGGGTGGGAGTGAGACCACGGGGTAGAGTAAAATCCACCTGGGTGGAGAGTGAGAGTACCACCTGGGTGGAGGGGAGTACCACCTGGGTGGAGGGAATACCACCTGGGGGGGAGGTGAGAGTTCCACCGGGGTGGAGAGCAGCCGACACACGTCAACAATAACAAAAGATGTGGACAGGTAAACAAAACAAAAAAGAAGCAGCAAACAAATGAATGACATTCAAGACGTAAACTGACTACACAGCACCGACGTTGATCATTATATTTATGGATAAGGTTTAAAACCCCTGAGGAGGGTCGTATATAACTTGGGAAATGGGAGGTGATCAGATTTCATACCAAGACGAGTTCAAGAGCCCTTCAACAGGCGTAGAACCCACAAAATTTAAATTTAAGTTGCTGCAATATGGGCAAGTAACTTGCTGGTGGGTCCTCCAGGAATCGATATTGGTTCTTCAATTTGTGAGCCGAACGCACTAATAGCAAGCAACAGGTCCCAACACGACTCTAGTCACAGCGTGGGATATATTTCATGGCAGCATCTTCTAACTATACTAACGTCTCCCAGCTCAAGCTCAAGTTTCCTAACTTGTGGTCAAACTCTATCGGGGGAAAGGATAACGGGACGCTGCGCGTGTATCTAATCCTGATACAAAATTCTTGTGGTTATAAGGTGACCTTGAAGGTGTTCGTAAGAGTAATGCGCCTTCACGGACACCTGCGTCACCCCCGCCACTCATCAACCTAACAGGTACCTGCACCTCCACCCACCCCGACACACCTCGCTTCCTCATGCACCATGCTGAACTCTGCTTTTCACGAACCTCTCTTCCCCCAAGATAGATAGATAGATAGATAGATAGATAGATAGATAGATAGATAGATAGATAGATAGATAGATAGATAGATAGATAGATAGATAGATAGATAGATATAGATAGATAGATAGATAGATATAGATAGATAGATAGATAGATATAGATAGATATAGATAGTATAGATAGATATAGATAGATATAGATAGATATAGATAGATATAGATAGATAAAATAAGATACAATAGATAGACTAGCACAAAGTAGATACATAAACATATATATCATAATACACATATATATATAATATACATATAATATATATCACTACACTATATATAATTCACACTATTTCCGTTATGAATAAGCACATGAAGATTTTAAATCCCAAGTGATAATTTACGCCACACAGAGGAAGCACAACTGGAACCAGCTAAACGTGCTAGAATACCTACGATCACATGTCCACAGAGTCCCAGGCACACATACAGGTAGACCTTACATTAACCCAGCCCATAGACAGTGTAACTTCACACCACGTAAGGCACACAGCACACACACAGTAAGGCACCAGCACACACACAGTAAGGCACCAGCACACACACAGTAAGGCACCAGCACACACACACGTAAGGCACCAGCACACACACAAGTAAGGCACCAGCACACACACAGTAAGGCACCAGCACACACACAGTAAGGCACCAGCACACACACAGTAAGGCACCAGCACACACACAGTAGGCACCAGCAAAACACACAGAAGGCACCAGCACCACACACAGTAAGGCACCAGCCACACACACAGTAAGGCACCAGACACACACAGTAAGGCACCAGACACACACAGTAAGGGCACCAGTACACACACAGTAAGGCACCAGCACACACACAGTAAGGCACCAGCACACACAGTAAGGCACCAGCACACACAGTAAGGCACCAGACACAACACACACAGTAGGCACCAGCACACACACAGGAGGCACCAGCACACACAGTAAGGCACCAGCACACACAGTAAGGCACCAGCACACACAGTAAGGCACCAGCACACACACAGTAAGGCACCAGCACACACACAGTAAGGCACCAGCACACACACAGTAAGGCACCAGCCACACACAGTGGCACCAGCACACACACAGTAAGGCACCAGCACACACAGTAAGGCACCAGCACACACACAGTGGACCAGGGCACCAGCACACACAGTAAGGCACCAGCACACACACAGTAAGGCACCACACACACACAGTAAGGCACCAGCCACACACAGTGGGCACCAGCACACACAAAGGCACCAGCACACACACAGTAAGGCACCAGAACACACAGTAAGGCACCAGCACACACACAGTAAGGCACCAGCACACACACAGTAAGGCACCAGCACACACACAGTAAGGCACCAGCACACACACAGTAAGGCACCAGCACACACACAGTAAGGCACCAGCACACACACAGTAAGGCCCCACCAGCCCCCACAAGCCCACACACAAGTAAGGCACCAGCACACACACAGTAAGGCACCAGCACACACACAGTAAGGCACCAGCACACCAGTAAGGCACCAGCACACACACAGTAGGCACCAGACACCACACAGTAAGGCACCAGTACACACACAGTAGGCACTCAGCACACACAGTAGGCACCAGTCACACACAGTAGGCACCAGCACACACACAGTGGCACCAGCACACACACAGTAAGGCACCAGCACACACACAGTAAGGCACCAGCACACACACAGTAAGGCACCAGCACACACACAGTAAGGCACCAGCACACACACAGTAAGGCACCAGCACACACAGTAGGCACCAGCACACACAAGTAAGGCACCAGCACACACACAGTAGGCACCAGCACACACAGTAAGGCACCAGTACACACACAGTGGCACCAGCACACACACAGTAAGGCACCAGCACACACACAGTAAGGCACCAGCACACACAGTAGGCACCAGCACCACACAGTGGCCAGCACACCACAGTAAGGCACCAGCACACACACAGTAAGGCACCAGCACACACACAGTAAGGCACCAGCCACACACACAGTAAGGCACCAGCACACACAGTAGGCACCAGCACACACACAGTAGGCACCAGCACACACACAGTCAGCACCCAGCACACAATGGCACAGCACCACAAGTGGCACCAGCACACCAGTAAGGCACCAGCACACACACAGTGGGCACCAGCACACACACACAGTAAGGCACCAGCCACACACACAGTAGCACCAGCACACACCGTAGGCCACCCCATGCCCACACACACAGACGACCCAGCACCACTACACACATATAACATTCTCACTCCACCATTCTTCCCAGCATCACTTCCCCTCCATCACTCATCACACACCACCTCTAACACTTCCTCCCATCACTCATCACACACCACCTCTAACACTTCCTCCCATCACTCATCACCTCTAACACTTCCTCCCATCACTCATCACACACCACCTCTAACACTTCCCTCCCATCACTCCTCACACACTCACCTCTAACACTCCCCTCCCATCACTCATCACACACACCTCTAACACTTCCCCTCCCATCACCACTCACACACTACCTCTAACACTTCCCCTCCCATCACTCATCACACACCACCTCCTAACACTCCCTCCATCACTCCTCACACACTACCTCTAACACTTTCCCTCCCATCACTCATCACACCACCTCTAACACTTCCCCTCCATCACTCATCACACCTCTAACACTTCCTCCCATCACTCATCACACACCACCTCTAACACTTCCCTCCATCACTCATCACACACCACCTCTAACACTTTCCTCCCATCACTCATCACACACCACCTCTAACACTTTCCTCCCATCACTCATCACACACCACCTCTAACACTTTCCCTCCCATCACTCATCACACACCACCTCTAACACTCCCCTCCCATCACTCATCACACACACCTCTAACACTTTCCCTCCCATCACTCATCACACACCACCTCTAACACTTTCCCTCCCATCACTCATCACACACCCAACCTCTAACACTTTCCCCCATCACTCATCACACACCACCTCTAACACTTTCCCTCCCATCACTCATCACACACCACCTCTAACACTTCTTCCATCACCATTCCTCATCACTCATCACCACCACCTCTAACACTTTCCCTCCATCACTCATCACCACCTTACCTCATCAACACCTCCTTCCTCCATCACTCATCATGCACCACCTCTAACACTTTCCCTCCCATCACTCATCAGCACCACCTCTAACACTTTCCCTCCATCACTATCACACCACCTCTAACACTTTCCCTCCCATCACTCATCACCACCACCTCTAACACTTCCCTCCCATCACTCATCACACCACCTCTAACACTTTCCCTCCATCACTCATCACCACCACCTCTAACACTTTCCTCCCATCACTCATCACACACCCCTCTAACCACTTCCCTCCCATCACTCATCACACACCACCTCTAACACTTCCCCTCCCATCACTCATCACACACCACCTCTAACACTCCCCTCCCATCACTCATCACACACCACCTCTAACACTCCCCTGCCCATAACACATCAAGAGCTGCTAGATAAGTACAGGTCAGCTATAAATTTAATTAGGTCTAAGGAAAGGGTCCCAATTATATGTAGCATCTTGCCTAAAAGGAGAGTGGACAATGGATGGATGTCTAGGGCAATTGGTGTAAATTGCTGGCTAGACAGATACTGCAAGGAACTTGCAATCCCATTCATTGACAACTGGGACAACTTTCATGGCAAACATGATATGTATGCAAGGGATGGGGTACATCTCTCTGGGGCAGGGGTGGTAGCATTTGCCAACTCAATCGAGAGGGCCATTGCTTACTTGTCTAGGATTTTAAACTGATAGAAGATAGAGGTATGGGTGTATGTGGAAACAGTCAGGTTGCAGCACTAGGTTGAAAACAGTAAGTGTTTAAGACATTATTCATCATAAAGTTACAAATAAAGATAAAGATAATGGAACTAGTCAGCAAACAAAGACAGACAGCAGAGGGCAGGAAAGACTAGCTCCCTTAAGGTTTACTATACTAATAGCAGGGTGTAAAAATAAGATAGATGAGTCAGCCACTGAATCTGTGTGGATACAGCTTCTCAAGGGCCATGAAAAACTAATCTTGGGTGTGATTTACAGGCCCCCAAATCTTGATAGGATGGCAACCAAGTCTCTGTCCCTGAATTCCACTTGGCTGATTTCATAGGGCTGAGAAATTACCTGGGTGGGCTGATGTAATGACCTGACTATGGGTCAGGTAGGTGGTGATGGTTGCCGATATGACGTTTTCCAGAGCATAGTTCTAGCTGCTCTGATGATCCTAATGATCCTAAATAGATAAATAATAGATTAAAACATCCCATTGGTCAAGAGAGGCATATATAGGCGAATCAAAAGAGGAGAGAGGTAGTTAAGAAATCAATATATTCAGTTAAAGAGAAATAAAAAAGGAAATAAGAAAAGCAGAGAGAGATTATGAGGTTAAAGTCACAAGGGATTCGAAGACTAACCCAAAAGGATTCTTTTAGGTATACAGAAATAAGATTAGGGACAAGACAGGCCCACTCGAAAGTTACTAGGGTCAGCTCACCGACAGTGATAATGAAATGTGTAGAATTTTAACACTTACTTCCTCTCACTTTTTACACAGGAAGATACTAGCGATATTCCAGAAATAATAAATTATGTAGAACAGGACGATAATAAACTATGCACGATTAGGATCACAAATGACATGGTCCTTAGATAGATAAATTAAAACCTAACAAATTCCCAGGCCCTGATGAACTGTATGCAAGGGTTCTAAAGGAATGTAAAGAGCTTAGCAAACCTTGGCTAATCTTTTCAACATATCACTACAAACTGGCATGGTGCCAGATAAGTGGAAAATGGTAAATGTAATACCTATTTTCAAAGCAGGTGACAGGTCCTTAGCTTCAAACTATAGATCAATAAGTCATGGTAGGAAAATTTATGGAATCAATAATTGCCGAGGCAATTCGTAGCTATCTTGAAAAGCATAACTTGATTAATAAATCTCAGCACGGTTATACAAAAGGGAGTTCCTGCCTTACGAATTTATTAATTTTTTTCACTAAGGTATTTCAGGAGGTAGATCATGGTAATGAATATGATATTGTGTATGTGGACATCATTAAGGTTTTGATAGAGTTCCACATCAGAGACTATTGGTGAAAATTAAGGCACGCCGAATAGGAGATTTTTTTTCCTGGATAGAGGCATGGTTGACATAGGCAGCAGAGAGTTTGCATAAATGAGGAGAAATCAGAGAGGGGAAGCGTTACGAGCGGTGTTCCACAGGGGTCAGTGTTGGGCCCCTTCTTGTTCATAATCTATATAAACGACATCGATGAGGGATATAAATAGCAACATAAGCAAGTTTGACGATAACAAAAAAATAGGCCATCGAATTCATTCTGACGAGGACATTAGAGCACTCCAGGAAGATTTGAATAGACTGATGCAGTGGTCGGAGAAGTGGCAGATGCAGTTTATAATAGACAAATCAAAGTTCTAAACATTGGACAGGAAAATTACCATGCCCTCTCCTCAGCGCCCCTACATCACCCTCTCCCTCAGCGCCCCTACATCACCCTCAATCTCCCATAACACGTCACCTCTCTAACCCTCTCCCTCAGTGCCCCTACACCACCCTCCTCTCCCATAACACGTCACCTCTCTCACCCTTTACCTCAGCGCCCCCTACATCACGCCCCTCCCATAATGCAGTGCATAAGTGTTCGCAATAAAGCTAACATAAGAACATAAGAAAGAAGGAACACTGCAGTAGGCCTACTGGCCCATGCGAGGCAGGTCCAAGTCTCCCACCGGTTTAAGCCAATGCCCCGACCCAGCCAGGAAGGAGCACGGCATCTGACCTAGTAGCACAAGCTAGTCAGGACCAACTCTCACCCACCCGCACCCACTCATATACTTATCTAGCCTATTTTTAAAACTACACAACGTTTTAGCCTCTATAACTGTACTGGAGTTTGTTCCACTCATCGACAACTCTATTACCAAACCAGTGCTTTCGTATATCCTTTCTGAATCTGAATTTATCCAACTTAAAGCCATTGCTGCGAGTCCTGTCAATACTAGATATTTTTAGCACGCTATTTACATCCCTACATTTATTCCTGTTTTCCATTTATACACCTCAATCATATCCCCCTAATTCTACGCCTTTCTAGAGAGTGCAGATTCAGGGCCCTCAGTCTATCCTCATAGGGAAGATTTCTGATACATGGGATCAACTTAGTCATCCTCCTTTGTAAGTTTCCAAAGCATTTATATCCATTCTGTAATACGGTGACCAAAACTGTGCAGCATAATCTAGATGAGGCCTAACCAAGGATATATAGAGTTGAAGAACAACCTGAGGACTCTATTATTTATGCTTCTTGATATGAAGCCAAGGATTCTGTTCGCTTTATTGCGAACACTTATGCACTGCTGTCTTGGTTTTAGATTACTGCTAACCAGAACTCCTAAATCCTTTTCGCAATCAGTAGTATTAAGATCTACATTATTTAGTTTATATGTGGCATGGTTATTGTCCTGTCCAATATTTAGAACTTTGCATTTATCTATATTAAACTGCATCTGCCACTTCTCCGACCACTGCATCAGTCTATTCAAATCTTCCTGGAGTGCTCTAATGTGGTCATTTGAATGAATATGACGGCCTATTTTGGTGTCATCGGCAAATTTGCTTATGTCGCTATTTATTCCTCATATATGTCGTTTATGTAGATTGTGAACAAAAAGGGGGCCCAATACTGATCCCTGTGGAACACCGCTTAGACGCTTCCCCACTCTGATTTCTCCCCATTTATGCAAACTCTCTGCTGCCTATTTGTCAACCATGCCTCTATCCATGAAAAAATTTCTCCTCCTATTCCTATTCAACTCTATATATCTTTGGTTAGGCCTCATTTAGATTATGCTGCACAGTTTTGGTCACCGTATTACAGAATGGATATAAATGCATTGAACATTGAACTGCATCTGCCACTTTTCTGACCACGAATTAAGTTTGTCTAAATCTTCCTGAAGTTCTATGACATCTATGTTTGAATCAATTATCCTACCTATCTTCGTGTCGTCGGCGAATTTGCTCATATCACTAGTAATTCCCTCATCAAGGTCATTGATATATATTATAAATAACAATGGGCCTAAGACTGATCCCTGTGGAACACCACTTGTTACAAGTCCCCATTCGGATTTAACCCCATTTATGCACACCTCTGCTTCCTATTGGTGAGCCATGACTCGATCCATGACAGCACTTTTCCCCCAATGCCATGAGCTGCCACTTTCTTTAACAGTCTCTGGTGTGGTACTCTATCAAAAGCCTTACTAAAGTCTAAATAAACAATATCGAATTCTTTATCGTGATCAACAGCCTCAAAAGCTTTACTGAAGAAGGTTAATAAATTAGATAGGCAGGAACGGCCCCTCGTGAATCCATGCTGGTATCATTAATCAAATTATGGTTATCTAGATGGCTTCTAATAATATCAGCTATAATTGACT
This sequence comes from Cherax destructor, assembly GCA_009830355.1. Taxonomy (NCBI): domain Eukaryota; kingdom Metazoa; phylum Arthropoda; class Malacostraca; order Decapoda; family Parastacidae; genus Cherax; species Cherax destructor. Next base: position 537,012 of record WNWK01000350.1, read on the forward strand.
CTAGTAATTTGCCTACAATTGAGGTCAGGCTATTGGGTAGTTTGACGGTAGTGACTTGTCCCCTGCTTTAAAATAGGAATTACATTAGCCATCTTCCACATATCAGACACTACACCGTTTGAAGAGATAAATTAAAATGTTAGATATTGGTTCACAGAGTTCCATTTTGCATTCTTTAAGAACCCTTGCAAAAAACTCATCAGGACCCGGCGATTTATTTTGTTTCAGTCGGTCCAGCTGTTTCATAATCATTTCGCTAGTGACTGTGATATTACATAATTTACTTCTTCTGGGCCTCTGTAAAAATTAATTACTGGGATATTATTAATGTCTTCCTGTGTGAAAACCGAGAGAAAATAATTATTAAAAATAGAGCAATATCATTCTCCTTGTCAGTAAGATGCCCAAAGTTATTTTTAAGTGGACCTATCTTATCCCTAACTTTTGTTCTATAAACCTGGAAAACTTTTGGGTTAGTTTTGAATCCCTAGTAACTTTAATTTCATAGTCCCGTTTAGCTTTCTATTCCTTTTAACGTCCCTCTTAATGTCAGTATACTGATTTATAAGATGACCCTCACCTCTTTTATGCCTATAAATTCCTTTCTTCTGCCCTAAAAGATATTTGAGCCTATTTCATCCATTTTGGGTCATTTCTACTTGATCTAATTTCTTTATACGGGATAAAATGTTCTTTGGGCAGCCTGTATAGTGTTAAGAAAACTGTCATATTGATACCTTCTTCTTCACCCCAGTCCACAGTTGATAAGTGTTCTCTAAGTCCATTATAATCTGCTGTAAAATCTGGGACCATTACTGAATTATCCCTACTATCATACATCCATTCAATGCTAAAGGTAATTGACTTTGTGGTCGCTTGAGCCGAGTTCTCTGTACTTTCTAAATTATTAACAAGGGTTTCCTTGCCAGAACCAAGTCAAGTAGGTTATTTCCCTTTTAGGTCTGTACAAACTGCTTCAAAGCAACCTGAACTATTTCTAAAAAGTCGTTAGATTCTAAATCCCTGTCATGAAATTCAATCAATCTGACTAAGTTAAAGTCCCCTAGAATTACTACGTTATCGTGTCTTGTGGCCTTAACATTTCCTCCCAAGTAGTCTCCTTGTTCCTCATCTAGTTTGGAGGACGGTAAATCACGCCTAAAATCAATTTTTCACACCTCTGAAAATTCTATCCAGACAGACTCTGTATGTTAATTCAGACTTATACCCGTTTTTATGCAACAATTTAAATGATCACGGACATAGAGTGCCACCCCCCTTCTCCGATACTTGTCTACTTGGAACAATTAAACCCTGAATGTGACATTCGGCAGGAAAGTCCTGATTTTTCATATTAAACCATGTTCAGTTATTGCAAAAACATCAATATTACTGTATTTGCAATTCAAACTCGTTCCATCTTATTCCTAGCACTACGACTATTGGTGTAATATATATTTAGAGACCCTCCTTTCTCTTTACCCTTCCTGCTCATCTCTGTTTTTCCACTATACCTATTACTGTCCTTGTCATCTAGTGTCACTAGCTTCCATATCCACCTTATTCTGCCTTACAATAGTTCTCCACAACTTATAATATTACTACACTGGGCTTTGCGAAAGCTTCGACAAGTGTGACCACGCATAATAGCGACAAAATGCGTAGATGGATCTATAACTTCCTAACACACAGAACACAAAGAGGAATAGTAAACAGAGTAAAGTCTGAGGCACCAACAGTGAAAAGCTTGGTTTTAAGCAGTATCTGCCCCTCATCCTATCTCCTTATCTTCATATCTGACATAGGTTTAGAAATGGAAAATACTGAATGTCGAAAATAGATCTAGGCTTTGATATAAAAATTCTTAACAATAACAAGACAGAATATGTATAGTGGAAAACAGAATGGAGCAGGAAGGGAAAGAGAAAGGAGGGTCTTTAAAAGTGTATTATACAAATAGTCTGTGTAGGAATAAGATGGACGATTTGAGATTAATGAAGTGCAGGTAAATGATGTATTGCCATAACTGAGACGTGGTTCAATACGAAAAATAGGGACATGCCTGCTGAATGTCATATACAGGGTTTTAAATTGTTCCAAGTAGACAGAAGTTTCTGGGAAGGGGGGGGTGCCCTGGTGTCCGAGATCGCTTGAACTGTTGCATAAAAAGGAATAAAGTCTAATAACAATACAGAGTTCTCTGATAGAATTTTCAGAGGGCATGAAAAATTGATTTTTAGGTGTGATATACCGTCCCCAAACTTAGATAGGGACCAAGGGAGACTATGGAGGAAATTGTTAAGGCCACAATGCGATAACGTAGTTATTCTAGGGGACTTTAACTTTAGTCAGATTGATTGGAATTTCTGACAGGAATTTAGAATCAACGACTTTTAGAAGTAGTTCAGATTGCTTTTTGAAGAGTTTGTAACAGAACCTACAAGGAAATAACCTACTTGACTTGTTCTGGCAAGCAGAAACCCTTGTTAAAATTTAGAAATTTACAGAGGAACCGCCAAGACACAAAGTTCAATTTACCTTTAGCATTGAATGGATGTATGATAGTAGGATAATTCAGTAATGGTCCCAGATTTTCGCTTAGAATTATAATGGACTTAAAACACTTATCAACTGTGGACTGGGGTGAAGAAGAAGGTATCAATATGACAGTTTTCTTAACTATACAGGTGCCCAAAGAACATTTATCCGTATAAAGAAATTAGATAAGTAGAAATGACCCAAAATGGATGAATAATAGGCTCAAATATCTTTAGGGAGAAGAAAGAATTTATACTGACATTAAGAGGACGTTAAAGGGAATAAGAAAAGCTAAACGGGACTATGAAATTAAAGTTCTAGATTCAAAACTAACCCAAAAAGTTTTTCCAGGTTTATAGAACAAAAGTTAGGATAAGATAGGTCCTTAAAAATAACTTTGGGCATCTTATGACAAGAGAATGATATGTGCTCTATTTAATAATTATTTTCCTGTTTTCACACAGGAAGACATTAATAATATCCCAGTAATTAATTTTTACAGAGGCCCAGAAGAAGATAAATTATGTAATATCACAGTCACTAAGAAATGATTATGAAACAGCTGGACCGACTGAAACAAAATAAACGCCTCCTGATGAGCTTTTTGCAAGGGTTCTTAAGGAATGCAAATGGAACTCTGTGAACCAATATCTAACATTTTTAATTTATCTTCAAACAGGTGTAGTGTCTGATATGGAAGATGGCAATAATTCCTATTTTTAAAGCAGGGGACAAGTCACTACCGTCTAACTACCGCCCAAGCCTGACCTCAATGAAGGCAAATTACTAGAGTCAATTATAGCTGATATTATTAGAAGCCATCTAGATAACCATAATTTGATTAATGATACCCAGCATGGATTCACGAAAGTTCCTGCCTTCTAATTTATTAACCTTCTTCAGTAAAGCTTTGAGGCTGTTGATCACGATAAAGAATTGATATTGATTTAGACTTTAGTAAGGCTTTTGATAGAGTACCGCACCAGAGACTGTTAAAGAAAGTGGCAGCTCAGCATATGGGGAAAAGTGCTGTCATGGATCGAGTCATGGCTCACCAATAGGAAGCAGAGAGTGTGCATAAATGGGGTTAAACTGAATGGGGACTTGACAAGTGGTGTTCCACAGGATCAGTCTTAGGCCCATTGTTATTTATAAATATATAAATGACCTTACAGGGGAAATTT